>JABXWE010003471.1:0-43189 GCA_014611495.1 Limonius californicus | reverse complement strand
GACAGAAGGGAAGTCCTCGACAATGGCAGGAGGAACCAAATTCCAGGCACAACACTTGTACGATGTATTTATGTAGTTCCCTTTACCCTCACAAAGATCCGAACTAGGTTCGACAGGAGCAAGTGTAAATTTTACTTGTCCAAAACCATGGCGACAATTTGCTATCACTTATATAAATCCGACACTAACAAGTCGAGGTACGTTTGCACTACAGCAAAACACGATACGATAGATTGCAGAATAAATAGCAACGCGCCGCAAGGGAGAAGGAACGTTCTCTAGGGTTCAAGCTTTGCTTCCCAAAGTCTGTCTTCCACTGACTTTAAAATACATTTACGGGCCTCGACGGATGTTGATTTCGAGAACCGGAGTTCACAAGACTCGGAAGTGAACTGCACTCGAAATGCAATGGGAATCAGCACCCCCTCAAAAGATTGCACAACATGACGAAATTTTACGAAATATTCTGGAATATTCCAGAAGGCGTTCAAGGTCTAGCGCAGAAAAACAAGAGCTTGCAGATTTCACACAACGAACAGCTATTGACACCTCCGAACTTTGACAGACAAAACAAAATACCGAAATGGTAACCCAAAATAAGAATTTAATTTAGAACAGCGATATTAATTCCAACGAAGCGGCAAATGAAATTACGGAACTACCAAAGTGTGCGGCAAATTTAAAAATCACATAACAAGGCATGGAGGAGGCTTACGTCCAATATTGGAATACCTAAAGCTAGATAGAGAGAGAGAGAGAGAGAGAGGGTGGTAGAAATACGTTTTTAGAATCAACCAGTGGTTCGTTGGCAATATTTTTTTGACACTGAGTTAGTGCGTGACGTAGTGACCATTCCTTCCGTATATAGTGACGATCTCGTGCACGGCTGTCACATTCACACAGAAAACAACAGTATTTTGTATACTCCAGCTGAAGTCCAAGAAGAAGCGCTATCACTTTTAGGTCTCTACAGATTGACCACTCTCATAGTCATTATACCGGATGTGTTCTAGGAGAAATCGCATATGCTCGAAAGATTTCTTCATATGAACGGCATGAGCTGTAGGTACATATGAGTATTTGTTGCCGTTGTGAAGCCAAACTTCTTTTAAGTTTTGTTTTGAAGAATCTATAAATAGGCGCCAATGCTTGGTTCATGTTTCTGTCCTAATGCGTGAAATAAGTTGTCAACATCCGCGTAATATACCAAAGTCCCTTCTTGAGCTAAACAATGCGTAAGTCCTTTTTGACGTTTTCGGGAGTGTGTTATATGTAAGTCACCTTCGAGGAGATTCCATCCTTTTAATCTCGATGCTAGAAGTTCTGACTGTAATTTTGCTAGTTTTATATCTCCAACTAAATCATTCAGTTCAGCCTGTAAAATCAGATGTGGTTCTGCTGTACGTTCTGGTGCTTGAAATAGTGGATCATTATCGATTTCCTGTGCGAATTGCTTATCATCAGTTAGAACACCGGTATTTTCAGGTTCTTCTTCGTCCAAACTACAAGGTTCTGGTGGATTTGGGATAGGAATATGGTAAATCGGGATACTACACATCATGCTTGGAGTTCCGTCCGATGCCCAGTATGTTAATGAGGCAAAAGTAATAATCTGTGGCATGGTCTTTCTGTTCTCTCTCACACCATTGGTAATGCAAAGCGCATTTTAAGTTTTGTACCTTTCAACGAACCTGTTAAAAAAACAATGATACACAAGTCTTACAACATATGTGAGGAACCCATGACTTATCTTGATCTCATACTTTAACTCCGAAATAGAGTTCATAAGCTCTTCGTACAAGTGGGGTGAAAGTTAATTCACAGTTCATCACAGTACAGTAATAAACATAAATCAAATATGTAGGACACAAACGCGTTAGTAACGACGTTTCGCGGCACGACATAGGAAATGCAGGAATTTCATACGCCTGTAATAGTCTACTAATACATAATATCTGATTTGGTGCGTACTTCTTGCATGTAATACACAGTAACTGCGGATACGTTACACAACGTGGCGCAATATGCATATGCTGCATATTTGCAAAATATAAATGCTTGTAACTAAACATTCGTGTGTGATAGGCAAATTCTCTTTTTAAATTCGGTTTTAGGGTGCCGAAATACATCAGAAACACCTAAAAATTTCCTTGTAACAAATTGTGTGTTTAACTGTGTTATTATAGTAGGAATGGGTGGATAAAGGTGTCATGTACAATTTTCCCTAAATTTGGTATTTTTAGATGGATGGAGATTATCTTCTATCTTATATAATCATACCAAGTAGATTTATACATCCGAAAGCAAGATAGTAGTAGATAGAGGGCTTATGTCGATACGAAACAGCTGTATGTTTACTGAATAAACATCTTCATTTCATTAACCTTTTTGTACTTTGATGTATTTAGTGGATAAAATAGATTCTTGGTGCCTGAGATTAGTGATAGGCGTATCTCGAAAGAAATCATTCGAAATATTCGATTACGCATATATTAGGAGATATCTCCCAGATGCGAGTAATTCACTCATAAATACTTTTCGAATTACTTGCGTTTCATTGTTCGGCTGGTAAGCGAAATATCGTTTGTGTCGATATATCATTTCAGTAGTATTCGAATAAATTTTCAATTCGAGAAGATACTAAAAGATATACTATAAAGCAACATATTTCACTTGTTTTGTGAGATGGGGTCGCATATGCGACAACCAGAACTCAGAAGTTGGTGGTGCTGCCTATATGTGTACAATTATTTTTGCATGTAAGTAAGCTACAGATTATGTTCACACATGGTAGGTCGCCTACTATTATTCTTCGAAGATGCAGTGCACTGCACTTCCGTGCTTCGGAGCTTATGCTAAGGTGAACAAGAAGTGAGAGATCACCGACGTGGATAATAAGTAACGCCACTTTAAGAAGAAAAAGGTCTTCTATGCCTGTTCTGCTGTTACAAATATCTGAAAACTATTTCTGATTTCCGTCTTACTCCTTAATAGTGAATTTTACACCTAAGTCTGGTAAGAGCCAAAGATAATTTCGAAATAGAAAACAGTAAACACTTCTTATTCCCCAAATTTTTGTAAAAACCTTTCCAGTATGTACACATTGTATACTGACGAGTTTGCAGTTTTATCTATACTCCAATATCTTTTCTTTGATATCAAATTGAACTGTCCTTTACATATTAATTTTATAAGGTTATTTGCTATATCGTAAGTAAAGTATTCCTGATTGCAAATTTTATCACATCCAGTTTTAACTAGATAGTTATAGCTAGCTGCAATACATGAACGTATTTGCCTATATTAGCAAAATTGTGGAGGTTCTAGGAAATATCTTCAAACACCTTGTAAGTCGTCTAGTGATACCTACCTGGAGAAGAAGTGAGAAAACGCCGACGTCATTAACAGAAAACGCCACTTTGAGAAGGGAAGAGTCTTTTACGGAAGTCACCTTTACACATTTTTACAAAAATTTTAGGATTTGTATTTACCCTTATATTAAGATTAAATAATAATACTCGAACTCCAGTAATTTTTGTTACTGAAGAGTGAAGTGTACACGTATGTAAGTCTGGTAAGAGCCAACGATAGTTTCAGATGCAAAACCATAAACATCCGAGGTGGATAAATATGTCCTTTCAAATTTTTCTTCAGTTTTATATTTTTGGATGCATTCAGATTGCAAATATCATTCCATATTACGTAAAATAGGAAGCCATTTTATATATCAGAAACCAAGCTACGAGCAGATAAAACAATAATTATGCCAGTATGAACACCTCTATGTTTAAACAATATAGATCTTTATTAGATAACGCTTTCGTAATAAAATGTATTTAATGTATAAAAGGCTTAAATAGTATTTTTGGTGCTTGACACCAATATACATCGTTTTGACGAACATAGGTGATACATTGACGTTAGTGTAAGAACACTTTTATCCATTAAAATACCTTATAAGATGTAGCACAGGAATTAAAAGATTTGTAAGAAAATGTTATAAAACGTCTATGCTTTAGATCAATACAGAAGTTTAACAGAACATCAATTTCAAAAATTCTGGCAAACACTTTAAGGAGACTGATGCTTTCTCGTCAAGTATCAAATTATGCAAATATAGCACGAAGAATGTATTAAAATGAAAAGATTGTAACGGTATTCTTCGCGCCTGATTGGTTTGCAACTTACTTTACTGATTCGCATATGATTGATTGAGTTTGCGCGTTACGAGCTGCGCGAGCGAGTTGATTCTTGGAAAACTTTCACTTCCGGTAATCATCTTCCTGTGATCTTTAGAATTGATTGAACGTCGATATAGATTGCTCCGTTTAAGTATATTTTACTTGAGAGTTCTTCTCGTTTTATTGAGTGAATCTTTATATACATCGTAATCCGTTGGGAATTGTGGGTTCTCGGTGTAGGTCTTTGACCGATTTTTGATCGTCGTTTAATCTTTTGTTCACGTCAATCGGATTTTGATTGGTAAGTGTCATCCATCTTTATTTGAACATGCTAGCCTAACGCATTCTGTATTTATTAATTTAGACAACAAGTTGGGGGCTGTAAGCTTAAGTTAAACAACCAGTTGGGGCTGTAGGCTTTCGCCACAGTTACGTTTTGAATTGCTGAATTCGCTGTCTGCGAGAAATTGGAACTCAAAGCCGTACCGATCGACACATCTAGGGCACGTGTGAACGTGAAGCCGCTACGGGATTTTCCGCTCAGATGGAAGCATTCAGGAAAGTGATTTCAATTCATATTATTTATTAATTTTGGAGTCGAGTTAATTGCTCGTTGTTTAATTTGTACTGCTTACGAGTTATAATTTAACTTTCAAATTCTTTCACGTGTTTGTGAACCATTGTTTATCTTAATACTTTTGTATATTAGCGTGTTACGTATTTCGTGCATATTAACGTAAATTTCACTTGATATATACAGGGTACGTCAGCTGGAGCTGTAATATTGCGTTTATACGGATTTGTATCTAGGATATTTTATGTTTACAGAGCGCTTATATCTATTGAAAGTACTTTCAGCGGATAGGGTGTATTTTGGTTCTTAAACGCCGTTTTTAATTGTCAAACGCAGTATTTTTACTTTGCTCGTTTACTTCAATTTTATTTAACACTATATTAAGTGAATGGTACGGGTGGTGTGTACGTATACAGGGTTCTCGTGCATATTAGCACAATTATTATACATGTTATTGGGGAAATTACTTTATTGATGTTATTTTTTTTTTGCATCATTAAATTACCGTTGTTGCAATTGGCCTTATTATTTATTGTTACCCTATCTCTGATAATTTTGTAAAGACGAAGCAATTAGGTAAGTTACGAACCTGAGGTCCAGCTTACTAAATTTACATCTGCATTATTATCAGCGTAATCTTTCAAGCTGGTGGCGCCCTTACCGGTGATTGACGAGTATTTAATTACTTTATTTATTTGACTTTATTGAGAACCGCCCATCTTCGATTGAGGTTCCGGGAGGCTGATATTAATCAACGATTTACTTATCTAATTTACAGGAATTTCCTTGGGAAATTATTTGAAGGCACCATAAGATGAACTTTTCGAAGACCTGTATTGAAACTTCCTATATAAAGAAATTTTACATGACTGTATACTTTTTGAAATAGCATGACAGGAAAGTGTGTACTCTGAAAAAACAGGCTATGAGCAGTAAAAACTATTTCACTTGAGTGGAGAACGTAATATTTTTCCTCGACGAATACTAATGGTTTGAAGGGGTTACTCTTAAAAATAAGGAAGACTACATAATAATATGTTTAAAACCTTCCCGTACATCACCGTTGAAGCACGTTAATATTATCGTATACAGGGTGTTTCGGAATTGCAAGGCACTATTATATGGATGTGTTCTCCAGCACGAAATAATCGAAAGAGCTCGTACAAACATACGGCTCAAATTAATTTATTACCGTCGAGATATTGAAAGTTAAAAATATTTATTTAAAAATAAAACGTTCAGAGTAACTGTTCCAAGTGATCTCGATTTTGTTGAACGCAGCATTCAGCGCGACGAATCCATACTACTCCAACCCTTTTTAGTCTAGGGGTTGGAGTGCTTTGGGTAGCTCAGGTCCAGTGCTCTTGTTTAAGACTAAAGAAACTATATAGCGGTAGTAGATTAAACACTTTATATTATTTATATTTGCATTAGTTAATTACAAGCAGATATACACACACAGTATAGAGTGTACTTATTTATTACTGAAAGTAATTAATATTGTTTATTTACAATTAAATAAAATGAATCTTCAAGTTTAACATAATTTTCTTACCAAACTTAATACCTTATTTACCTATACAACACGATGAAAATAATATAAATATTAACAGGGTCGAAAGCACTTAATACAGGAATAATATTAGTACAATTACATTAAATAATCAAATAACGGAGTTTGTGGGCCCAGCTTGGTATGCAACCCAAATTGCATACTACAAAAGTCTAGGGAAAACAAGTTTTACGGCGGCACGTGGAAATCAACTAGGTTAGTTTTGCACACCCGGTGTTCCTATAATAAACTAATTAGCGGATTTCGTGTAATCGAAATTTACATGTGCGGGCAATTGTTGCTTTTCCAAGCGGGCTGCCCTCCCGTGCCATCGGCGGGCCACGTCCAGTATGTCGGTGTTTCGGAGTGAATAAATTCAACTTACGAATTATAACCTGGAAGTTTCGGTTACGTCCACCTGCAGGCCACTCGACTGTTGCCAACAAATGAGTGTAATTAGGTAAGCGTATTTTAGCTCATACACTCCCTTAGTTACTCTTCGTACGACTGTAATGAATTAGGAAATATGGAATAAGCGTAAAAATTTGTGGACGGTTTGAATCGTATATTAAAAGGGTTCTTTTAAAGCTTAAGGCTACAAAACCCTACGTATAAATTCGCTAGCTCCGTTGAAAAGGGGAAAACAACCCCTAAGCTGAGAAAACGAATTATACCTTTAATAATCTTCTCTGAAGTTTAAGTAATCAATAAAAATTAGGGATATGGCCCCAGTTCCTATTTCAAACCAAATTTTTCGACTTTTCCTATATACAGCCTAAGTTCACAGGGAAACAACCCAAGTGATTTATGCTAGATATATATTCCCACACTTCGCTGACAACAATTCGTAGCTCGAATTAGAAAAGGCCAAAACGACCCCTAAACAACTGAGCGAACAAATGTTACACGGGCGGGCTTGACTTTGCAAACAAACTGTAGTTGACTGGGATTAAAAAAATCTTTACTTTGACTGGCACAGATATTCTAACGGAATTGAATTTTTGGTAACAGGTAATCTAAACGGCGTCTGACTGGATCTCGGTTGAAGTTCTTCCTTGACTGGCTCGGACTCAGGTTACTGGTTTTGGAGCGGGGGCTTGCCTTTATACCTTCCATTCCCATTTTAAAATGTTGCTAATAATTTTATGTTGGCGGGGAGACCTACTGACGGTAGAAACAAGGTGGGAGACGGGTACCAATCCTGAATCCGCGCGCCACCAGCGCCTTTATGTTGCACTACGCGGACACAAAATTTAATTTAAAATTTATTTATACCGCGCACTGGACACTTCGTTACCACTTCTTTGACACGCCTTATAACATCAGGACGACCCTTAATAGTTTCTGCTGCTTCCATGATGCGATTCCTTAGCTCTTCTTGTGTGTGCCAATAGACGTGGAATTAACCATAGACTTCAGCCAGCCCCACACACAATAATCTAATGGCGTTAGATCAGAAGAACGTGGTTGCCATTTAACAGGTCCGTTTCGACCAACCCATCGGTATATCATATGGTATGTTTAAATAATCAGGGACAATATGAGAAAAGTGAGCAGGGACACCGTCATGCATAAACCACATCCCCTGGCTATTGGCAATCGCAATGTCTTCTAGAAGGTCTACAGATCATTTTACAAAAAATGCAAGTAAGATCTTCCTGAAAGCCTCGTTGGTAAAAAGAAGGGGCCGATGAGATTGTCACGAAGAAAACTACACCAGACATTTAATGAAAAAGTATGTTAGTAATGCATACTAGCAGTCGTATGAGGGTTTTCTTCGTTCCAAGTATGGATGTTTCGAAAGTTAGTAATACCATTTCTTGTAGAACATGATTCATCGGTTACCACCAGGCAGCTCAGGAAGTTAGGATCTCGTGTGCATTGTCGAATTAGCCATTGGCAGAAATTTCTGCGTTTGTTATAATCTTCTGGTAACAGATCTTGCACAGGCGTAACGTAAAATGGATACAATTGTTGCTCACGCAATGTTAGCCATACGCTTGTACATGATACATTGAAACGAAGTGACAATGTTCTGGTGCTAGTACTAGGAGATAACTGAACAGCATTGAGTATCCCTTCTTCAACGTTTCAGTTCGTCGCAATCTTTGCCGACCAGCGTTGATTCGTTCAGGCTTTATCGTGCTGGTGTCCCTAAGACGTCGTTCAATGGCTTCAAACGTTTTACGAATTCGTATCCTTCTAGTGAGAAATGTTTCATGGTATCTTCGAACAGCATCACCGCCATTTTTACGTACCTCGCCATAAATTAAAAGCATGTCTGTTTGTTCTGCAAAACTGAACAAAGTTGTGGTGTCTCCCACGACAATAACAAATTGAAGAGTCTTCAAACTACAATTAACTCACTAAAACGAGCATGAGCTAGTAAAACAGGTTACTTAATACTAATCAGCAGATTTAATGACAGATGTTTAATCAAATGTTAAAAAATAAACGATATGCAATTGACGATTACTTGACTAACTTCGGACTTTTAGCTATTTATCTTTAATTTTCGGTATCTCGGGAATAAAATAATTTGAGCCATAATATGCTTGTATGAACTTTTTCGTTTATTTCGTGTCTAGAATACATCCCTAAAATAGTGCCGTGCAATTCCGAAACACCCTATATACACACATGATCAAAATTATTGCATATCGCATTTGCAGGCAATGAACCATGTTTTTTCATTAATTTATCCCATAAATGAATAGGTTGGGTATTTAAAAGTTTATTACAACAAGATATCCAAAATATAAAACAAAAGACACGAATGTTTACTAAGCAACTAAAATTGACAAAGCAATCAACTTAGTAAATAAGTTAATTTTGTGATTTTTTGCGCTACATAATTAACATAATGGTACGAAACACGATTACATACTTCAACAGAGTGAGAATAGTGACCCTCTTGCAGAATGGGCTGACACAAAGAGAAGTTGCGGAAACTGTAGAAGTATCACAGAGTGATGTCTCCAGAATTTTTAGAAAATTCAGGGAGACTGATGACGTTAAAGATAGGCCAGGAAAGGGTAGAAAGAGAGTCACTACGCCTAGACAAGACCGCCAATTAACTCTAATAGCTCGAAGAAATTGCACATTGTCATGTAGTGCTCTGCAACGAGAATTCCGAAGAATGGAAGGAATAAATATTTCCAGGCACACAATCCACAGGCGTCTGAAATCCAACAATTTGCATCTTCGTAGGCCTCTCTATGTGCCTAGATTGACTCGTCAACACAGAACCACTCGTTTGCGTTGGGCCCAAGAAATGACAGCAAGGGCACCAAATTGGAATATGGTAATGTTTTGTGATGAAACCAGAATTAGCTTGCTAAGTGATTCAAAACGTATACGAGTTTGGAGAGGTCCAGGAAGGCAAGCACGCTTGTCCACAGCCCAGTCTCGTCTTCCATTCCAAGGTGGTAGCGTAATGTTTTGGGCCGGTATAATGCGCGGTGCTCGTACGCCACTGGTGGCCATTGAAGAGACAATGACAGGAAACCTTTACATTAGAGAGATTCTTGCTCCTGTTGCACGTCCATTTCTAGGTAGAGTGGGCGAAGATTTCGTATTTATGGATGACAATGCGACGCCCCATCGTACTCTTGCCGTTGAGCAATACCTTCAAGAACAGGGTATCACAAGGTTGTGGTGGGCAGCAAATTCTCCCGACATGAACCCTATTGAACATGCTTGGGACATGTTAAAAGCCCGTATTAGAAATCGAAATAATCCTCCTTTAACTTGAAGAGAATGGAAAATTGCTGCTCGGGAAGAGTGGGACGCTATTCCTCAAAGCATTGATTAAAGAAATGCTCAAAGAAACATTGACCATCTCATTGAAAGTATGGAAAACCGCATAAATGCGTGTCTTCGTGCCCGAGGAGGAAATACCGACTACTAATGTATTAAAATTAGCGTTTATTGTTGTGTTCCTGTTTTTAGTTGAATTTTGTATTAGTCTTTGGAATAAAAACTCTTTAAAAAACCCAATCTATTTAACACAGATGAGCCGTTTTCGATTAATCTAGTCGATACTAATAAAGTCGATTCCGATTACAGCACACAATCTCATTAAAAAGTTTAATTCGTGGCGATTCACAGATATGCAATAATTTTGATCATGTGTGTATTACCAGTGCATTGCGGTTTTTAATGTAAGTATTAGGTATAATTTGTTAAAGTAAAATATACAGCTTCACTTAAATTAAAAAAGCATTTCACTTATGTAAAAATCAGTAACCTCTCATGTTATTTAAAAAGTAAATAAAATCGTTATAATAAAGAAATAAAATAAATTGAAATAAAGACCTCAATTGACACGTATTTTATAATTTTTTGGTAAAATTAGACGTTACCCGGATATTATAGAAACAAAAATATTTAATAAAATATATCAAACGAAACAAAAATACCAACGAAATTTGTGACTATCAGAATTTAAAAAAAATTAAACGTTTGTGACACCTTCATCTGCTTACCCTTTCAGTTATTCGTCGTTTATTGGTTTGTGCCAAATTTGCATAATATTACTAATTTCGTAAAGATATATTCCACTCTATGAATCTATACTAAGTTGTGCATAAGATCTAACATTTCCTTAAAGTGATATTTTATGATTCTTTACAGAACTGTCAGTAAAGGTATTTCTAAATATACAAGATATTATCTTGTATGGAAAGTATTAACTCTCGTCTGTCACGAGCAGATATCATTTCGGATGATATGGTGTTTTTTATACTCAGATATTTTGCTTGCTTTATCATTTCGAATAATATTTAAATAACAACAAATTCGTTAAGTGCACGTGTGGTACGGAGTATTTTAAAGATTTTTTCGCCCATTCCGTCTCTTCCGCTGACTGTGAGAGTAAACAATAATCTTAAATTAATCTATTATTCATTGAATAACCGCTTCCATAGTACCTACTTGTCCAAACAATACTCATTAGTGAATCGCTTAGTTATTCAATTAGTATAAGGAATCAATTCACAATCACGTAATTGGTAGTTATTTAGCAATCTTCATAAACGATTACTTGCTTGTTGATTCATCTATTATTTTTACGCCAAGATGAAATTTTCAAGCTGTTTACCCGTTTTAGTTACATTCGCTAAAATGTAAAATAATGTAATTCCTCCAGCTCCTCTGTTAGTTTAAAAAAGATTCTTAATATTCACTTTTATTTAGCGCCTGTGTATTTTTATTGGGTGGTTCATCTCCTCCTCAAACAACAAGTTCTTTTTTTATTACGCTAAACCAGTTCAGCATGAGTATGCTATTCATACAAAGTGATTCTTTAAGAAGTCAATTGCAGTAGCCTAGGGATTGTCCCGTCTATATTAAGCTTTAGAATCTGACAATATGAAAATTGTAACAGAAAGAAAGAAATCTTGACGAAAAACCTGTAATTTACTTACCTTCATAAATTACAAATCAGTTGCAACTAAATACTTGTTAATTTTCGCATTTTGTTGGGCCAAAATTTTTAACTACCTGAACTGTCACACAGTTTGACATACAGGTAAATGTCATTCAAAGCTAATTACAGCTGACTGTAGACGGAATAGCTTTTTCTCTAGGCTTGCTGCAACTGACTTTTTAAAAAATCACTTTGTTGTTGTGATGACATTCTGAATATAAAACACAATATTAATGCATTAACTAACAATGATACTGACAATAGCACAGTGAAAGAATGTGATGAATACTTGTTAATCACTAGGTACAAATTCAATTAGTTTTAGATTAGATTTAGTTCGTAATGAATTTGAGTGTTTCTGACAAACCACTTTGCGTTTGATATAATTCGTAGTACTTTGTTCTGGAACACTTGTAGTTTTCTTATTTGTACATGTGTGCGTTAATCGGGCACGCATAAGTAATTATTGATCTCAAAATAGAATTGTAAAATAGTAAACCGCACTTAAATTTTAACAAACTTTTTCGATTTAAGATAGGGTATAGCATAGCCAGTCGCAAATAAGCTTTCGTTCAATTTGAGGTTGATATGATAGCCCCATGAAAGCTTTCGCTCCAGATAAACGCCTAGATATTTGACGGCACTGTCCGCAGCATTCCACTCAATACTTCTTTCATTAATTTTTAGTTGATTTGTCGTTTCATATCGCCTTAGCGTAAAAACTTTGGCTTCTGTTTTGTTTGCATTAATTGTTAAACACCATTTTTGAACCGCTTTAGTAATTGATTGGTGCCTTCTTGCAATTTGGTAACAGTCTTCTTGTTCTTCTTCTTCTTCTTCTTCTACTTCTTCTTCTTTCTTCCACTGTAGGCTATCAGATTGTTCTTTTGCCATACTATTTATCGGATTGTGTCGTTCCAACTCTTTCTGGGCCGCCCTATGTTTCTTCTGCCCCTGAGTAGGTTGTCGCTTGCAATTCGTACAACTCTACTCTCGTCCATTCTATTAATATGTGCGTTCCATTCCTCTATTCTCTGGTGTACCCAGTCATATATTTCTTCAATGTGGCACATTTCTCTAATATTTGTGTTTCTTACTCGGTCCAGTCTTGTTTTTCCAGTGATTCTTCGGAGTACGTTCATTTCTGTGGTATCCATCCGTTGTCTGCTCTTTCATGTTTAAGGTTCTGTTTCCGCTGCGTACGTTGTTATTGGCCGTATAGTACGTTTGTACTATTTCCTTGTTAAAGTCTCCGGAGCTTGTTATTATTGTTCCGAGATACTGTATTTCCATCACTTGTTGTATAATTTTTTCATTTACCACCAGTTCACATCTTACTGGGTCTTGCGCTATCACCATTGATTTTGTTTTGTCAATAGAGATGGTTAGGTTAAATGTCCTACAGGTATTAACGAAATCGACGGCGTCGTCCGCGTAGCATACTATGACGTTTATTCTTCGTGTCCCCATTTGATACCACCGACTTGTTTTAATGACCTTCATAATTTCGTGCTTTATCAGATTAAATAAAAGCAGGCGAAAAGAATCCCCTTGTCTGATTCCTTTCTGTGATAGTATATTATCCGTTATGTTGTTGTGATGCTTGACTTTCATGGTGTTTTCCGTGTATATATCTTTAATGGTCGTTATTATTGCATTTGGTATTTGCCTGTCGTATAGTATTCTTATCACATCGTGCAACTGAATATTGTTGAAGGCATTTTGTAAATCTACGAAGCACATGTAAGCTGGTTTATTAAATTCTAGGGCTTTTTCAGTTATTTGTTTTATCACAAATATTGCATCGTTGCATGATCTGCCACTACGGAATCCCTGTTGTTCATCTTCCCATTCTAATATATTATTTAATTTGTTTGTTATAATTTTTGTTGTTAGTTTTAGTGTTGTGTTCAAGATGTTGTTTATTCCTCTGTAGTTTCCAGGTTTCATCTTGTTGCCTTTTTTGAACACTGGGATCAGTATGATACTTTTCCATTCTATTGGTACTTTATGCTCGCGGAAGATTTGTTGTATAAGTTTAGTAATTTCTTCTATGAGTGTATTTCCTAGATATTTTAATAATTCATTGTAAAATACATCTTCTCCCGGTGACTTATTAATTTCTTAATGATAACAGTATATTCCAAATTATCATCTTGAAAAATTAATGCAGTATCATCCGCAAACATAGTAAGTTGGATACCAGCATGTTCTTTAATATCATGGATGAAGATGTTGAATAGAGTAGGCCCTAGTACCGAGCCTTGAGGTACACCAGCTCGAATAGATCGCCAAGATGATAGTGCTGAGCCAATTCTAATAGCAAATTGCCTGTCCGTAAGAAATGGTATTATGATTTTAAGCAGGTATATTGGTAGCTTAATTTGTTCAGGTTTTAGTATAAGGCCATTCAACCACAGCGCGTCGAAGGCCTGTACGACATCCAAAAACAATATCACCGTAAACTTTTTCTTTTCAAAACCTTCTTCAATGATCTGCGACATTCGTAATAGTTGGTAAGTTGGTGAATGGCGGTTTTTAAAGCCATATTGAAATGGCGGCAGAATTGTATTTGCATTTAAAAACTCTTTCAGCGAGATTGTATCACTTTTTCTAATAACTTTGATATAGTAGGTAGTAGACAAATTGGTCTAAATAACTATCCGTTTGTTGATGGTTCTTTTTAGGTTTGTGAAACAGAAGTATATGAACCCTTTTCCATTGTAGAGGGAAATATCCTGTACGCATACACGCATTAAAGACTATCGTTAAGTACACAAGGCATTTCCTAGAAATATTTTTTAAGACACTATTGGTTATCAAATCAAGCCCAGGAGCTTTTTTCACCGATAGTTCTCTTACATAATGTTCCAGTTCCAAAGGATGTATTGGGTTTTCACAATCAGCTTGTCGTTGTCTTTGGTGCATCTTATTGACGTATTCATTCGTTTTGTTACAAATTCTTCGTTGGATTTATTAGTTTTTATGTTAAAAGCATCTTCTAGTTTTTTGACAAATGTTCACATTTTTATTCGTCTGTTTCGTACTTATTACCATTCTCCACTATCAATGGTATTATTTGGGGTTTCTTTAGACTCATTCCAGTTGCCTGCCACATTGTACCATCTCTAGGTTGTAGTTCTTGAAGGTAATTTTGGTACCTATTCATTCTGAGTTGGTCCATTTCTCTTCGCAGTTCGTGAGTTAATCTGTTTAGGCGAGTTTTTACCTGTGTGTTACGCGTTGTTTGCCGTTCTCATCGTAATTTATTTTTCTCTTTTATCTTATTTAGCAAATAGGCTGGTGTGTGTTCAATTGGTACGTTTCGTTGTCTCGTAACGTAAGATGTTGATTTCTCTATTGAGTTTTCAACTGCTCTAGCGAATATTTCAACAGATGTATCTACACTGTTATATTAGATAATAAATTAGTTGGACATTTTATTTGTTCATCTATCTTTGTGCGAAAAAGTTCCCAATCAACTGACCCCTTGATCAACTTGGGAATATTGTGTACCACTTGCACATTTTGGTCAAAGGTAACTAGCACCGGTAGATGATCAGAATTAAGTTCAGCGACAACAACCTGATTTATTGGTTTTACAGCACTTTACAAAGTACAATATCTAAAATATCCGGGCGGTGATCGATTCTAAATGGTACGTAGGTGGAATTTATTGGTGCCAACACGAGAACTGCATTTTCAGCTGCATAATTTAATAGAGTTTACCCAATCTAATTATTTGTGCTACAACCCCATGCTGTATTAATGATCAGAATTAAGTTCAGCGACAACAACCTGATTTATTGGTTTTACAGCACTTTACAAAGTACAATATCTAAAATATCTGGGCGGTGATCGGTTCTAAATGGTACGTAGGTGGAATCCATTGGTGCTAACACGAGAACTGCATTTTCAGCTGCATAATTTAATAGAGTTGACCCAATCGGATTATTTGTGCGACAACCCCATGCTGATGTGTTCTTACTATTGAGATCTCCGATTAGTAATACTGCTTCATTTGTCGTAAATATTTCTGTCGGATACTTCTGCTCTAATTTTTGATTTGGTTCAAACAACAACTGGTTGAAGGTGTTGTTGTTCATTGTATAATTTTTAAAATGATCGCTATTTTAGCCCCCATTATTTTGTTAGAACCGCTAATGAATAAAGCTTTTAAACGCTGAATGTTTAATCATCTTTAAGGAAGGGAAATTAAGTAATTAGAGATGTGGTAGTACGTGCTCTTTATAACCAAGTATCTGTATGTGATCCTTACTGAAAAATCAAACTGGCTTATACACGATTATACCACTTAATTTTAGATTTTCTCGCATTGAGAAAAACTGATAATGGGACAACAAACATGCTGCTCTAATAAATTACTCGTTATTTATTTATTTATTGGCGCTAATTGTTTGTGTCATCGTAGAGCCACAGCCATAAATAATAACCTAAGTTTAAAAAGTGTAAATGATATACGTTGTAGTACAACAAAATTACATGAATGTGCAATGTGCATACACAACACGTCGGTGGGCTCCACAGATTAATCGGCTATTTGTGTAATTGATTACAGTAATAAATGGAATGATTAAATAATCCATATCGCCTTTTATTTTATTTCCTATGCCTTCGTTTCATATGCGTATGTATATTTCAAGGGTAATCCCATCACCTTCTGTCGGCTTTCCGTGTTTCTACATTGTTACTGCCGATATTAAATGTTTATAAATTACCTCCGCCAATTTTATATACCTAACTCTTATAAGCAGCTTATTGTTTTTCGGCCTGTATTACTTGCTTCCTTGGCGTCAGTTCTACAAAGTTATCCTATCATCTTAATAGTGTTATTCTTTCGAATGATCATATTCATTGGTCTTTTTAACACTGTGATGTAGTGTTTGATTCGACCTGCTACCTTCCTTAGACTTATATCTGAATTCTTCGTACAGTTTTCTTGTTAACTATAGCACAGTTTCCTTTAGTGCCTTTCTTTGTTGCTTATATTATTTATAACTATCTTCTGATTTTTTCAAATATCATTCAGTGCACCCTGTTTCTAAGTTAGTTACACAATATCGTCTCTTGTTTGTTGCTATTTCAATATATTGTCTATTATACCTCCTTCTTCCTATGTGTGTGTAAGGTAAGGCTTGTTAATACAATGAGTAAGTTCTGTGAGCCCTCTTTGCACTCGCTGAACAGAGAAGAGGAGTGCCACTACATGGTTTACGATTCGTATGACAACCGGGACCATCGGCTTTACGTGCCCTACGAAGCACTCCCGGATACTTATTCCACTATATTGGTTTACCCATCCGAGTGCTAACAGCTTAGATTGTTCTGCGCTGTGAATACCGTTTGACCGACGTGCACAGCGCTCCAATGCAGCCGAGTTATATATCTCCTTATTTGCTGTAACTCTCGATTTCTCCTAAGTCTAATACGTTTGTTCCGTTCTCTTCCACCCGTTCCATTATCGGTACTACTAATAAGTAATTAATACTCCTTACTTCAAAACTGTTGTGGTGGTAGCTCATTTGGTAGAGCGCTCGCTAGCGCTAGATTTATAAAAATCTTGTCTGCAACCCACCACACAAAATTTCCCAATCCGGCTTGCAACGGTGGGATTTTAATGCTAAAAGCCTTCTCTGGAATTGCTGTCGTTCGAATTCGACTTTAAACTGTAGGTCCCCCGTGTTTCTACCTTAGCGCTGAGGAGAAACACGTGGCAGAGAAGAGGCCGATGCCTAGCAGTGGGACAAAAAGGCTATCATGAACAATGAATGACTTTAGAACTCCCTTCTACATCCCTTACATTCATCATTGTTTCCTTATTTATTTCTTTACTGTCACATAATCAGTTACTAATTTTATACATTCATTGATTCTAATTCCTCACGTTGTTGCTCCCGTGATTTCTAATCACGCTATCATACCTTACTGTTTAATTTCTTTTGCGTTTGTTTTTCTCTTTATATCCCATAAATTCCCTACATATATTATTCACTTATTAATTTTTCTTTTTTCGATTGTTCTAATTTCTCTTAGTTGCTTTTGTTCCCTAGACATGTGCTCCCTTTTCTCCATACACTTACTGTAATTATTATTTATATTATGAATATTATATAGAATCCCTATGGAATCTTTGACTTTTACTTTGAAATACGTTTATTAAGAAACTGTCATTTTACAACTATAAGGCTAAAACAATTAAGGCCGTCCTAGTCTTTTGGCCCCTCAACCCTGGATCTTCTTTCTTCTTGTAGGGTCGATGTGGTCCTGGTAGATTGCTACTGGATGGTATAGTTGGCGGGTGCTGTTTCTTGGTTCCTGGTGTGGTAGGTTTGGTTTTCGTTGCTTCTGGCTCTGATGTTACGCACTATCTCAAATTAGGAGTTAGGATGAAAGTAGTGTGTGTTTCTTCACTAGGGCAACAAGGTTGTTCGGAGATCGGGGTATGGAGAGAAAAGAAGGGCAGCGGGGTGGAGGGGGTGTTTTACTTTCCTACGGGGTTTTCTCTTCATGCGATTTACAGTTACGGTACGAAGTCACGATTTAGAGGTTTATGGGGGAATTGAAAGGTTTCCATAGCAATAGGAATGCCGTGGAGGAGAGTTAGAGATATGTATTCTGTTGGAGTTTCTAAAAACGGCCACTGATTCGAGTGGTTCGGGTGTCGATGTGAACTTAGTTACTACGATGTTCTCGGTGTAGGAAGAAAATGCGACGGAGGATTTGCCTTCCGCATGCTGCGGTTTGATGAAGAAGCCAATTGATACTTATTTTTCGTTTTATCTATCTTACCCCAGCTCTGGCTGCCTCGTCTGCGGCGTTCCGCTGTACAGTAACCCAGCGATTTTGAAACTGTGGGGCGCGCCCGTCTGGGGGTTGGGGCAGGTCTAATAAACGAACAAGACATCAATATTAATTTAATACATTTTTATCACAATGAAAGCATCATAACTAAAACTAAAATAAAACATTTCTACGGCATAGATCTAATGACTCATATGTGCCTGCTTTAAAGTACACAGCCGTCTAGGTTTGGTTTGATATTCGAGATAGACAGTTTTGAGCTCTTTTTCTATTTAAGGTTTTTTTCTATATTTAGACTTTAAAGCAGCTACAGCGAAAAAATCAATTTCGCAAAGGTAAGAAGTCGGAAAAGGTACAAGTATCCCAAACCCTTTTGCTTTAACATGAAAATAGTTACAAGATAGGTCACTCCAGAAATTTGTTAATGACTTAATAACATTGATTTGATTTTTTGCGGTACTTGAAAAAAGATCAGTTGTTCTTCTTCTTGCAGAGATAGGCCGGTAGGTATACTTTCCAATGGATTTATTACCCAATTCCAATCACGTAATTTAATGGCTTCTTCTTTGAAAAAGTATTTGCTGAAAGTAGTGCTCAAATATTCTAAATGACCCTCCCCTGTCTTTAGCAACAATTTTTATTACTAGCTTCCAAGAGGTAACTCTGGATACATTCACGAATTGTGGGAACGTATCAAAGAAATTGTATTTTAATTTGCTATTCCATAATTGTATTCTCTTGCAGAAAGCGTTGACCCTTTCACTTAAATCAAGCAAATTTGTATTATCTCCCTGAAGATTAAGTGCATTAAGTGTTTCGAATATGTCTACTAAGTAGGAGAGCTTCATTAGAAATAAATTGTCGTCGAATTCTTCCGCATGCATCATCCTTTCATTTCTCAGTTCCTAAACGCGCTTGAATACCTTACTGCGTGATAAACGTCTGGATAAAGAATAATACGATGATATATGTTCAGTTCCCATATCTTCACAAAAGGCAGCGAAAATCCTTGATTTTAGAGGTCTGGATATTATATAATTAACTACATTAATAACTACTATCAGAACAATATTTAGCCCAGTATTTAGCGATTTTAATGCTAAATTCTGGAGATTCGTTCTTCACAAGTGCTTGTAAACTGTTATATCTACTAGACATGGGTTGAGCTCCATCGATGCAAATTCCAACACAATGCTTCCACTGCAAGTTTGCGTACAACAGCATCATTTGTAATACTGAACAATTCGACAGCGGTTGCTCTTCCTTGTATATTCCACAGATATATCGTTAATTCTTCTGCAAATTATATCGTTTGACAGAGGCATATTCGTGAGTTGTTTAGAGCCTAGCTTTCACCAAACACTGTTTCTACCATCTAAAATTGGCTGCTCTGCAATCGTATGTGACTACTTGAATTTGGCTATTTTATAAGCCACTTTGTATGATGCCAAGAAAGCTTTGTCAATTACTGTAAGAACTTTGTGGAAATTTGTCTTCTGTTTCCCGAAAGATCTATGTTTCTCTGCACAAAATTCACAGGGCTTATCGACATATTCATTGTGCAGAGTTTCTAAATGCCTCTTCAATTTCAATGTTTAAGGTTCTGATATTCAATATGCGAATTCTTATTTAAATTGCTGCTGTGTATTTTAGTATGATTTATTGTGCTTATTTTATTAAGTACTCGTGGCTCAAGAATATTCTGGATTGCACAGGAATGAACAGCAATTCACTAATAAGAACAGCCAAGAACAGAAACGAATTATTGCCAACCTTCAATGATGAAGACGGCGCCGCTAAGAAGAAGAAAATTTTATTATTATTATTCTTTTCGTTCTACGTGCAGTATCACTGAGCTTCCTCTGGGCGCTTTTTTATAATTTTTTCTTTTATGAAAATCTCTAATTTTTGGTAAATTACTTTATCGATTGATTGCTGCCTTCTCCTCATTAGGTAGCGTTCGTTTCATTGCATTTTGTATTCTCTCTTTTTCTTACGCCAGTATAGAGTTATACAGTGTGTTTAACTTCTCATCTTCAAACCCCTGTATCTTCCTTATTTGTTTTCTGATCGATTTCAAATTTTGGTAAATTAAACTACCCTTTAAAGCCTTTATTGCAATTATTAAAAAATGTTACTGCAAACCAGTAGCCTACCACGATCAAAAATTAACGTAAAAATCATAGTATGCCTAGTTTTATCGAAAAATTTATTAAGAAAATTATTCAGACTCATTACAACTCTTCAAATCCAAATTTTTATTAAACAAATTTTATTTATAATAATTTATAGTATTACAATGATAAATTCCATTGTTGTTTTAACAAAGGGTGCCATGAAAGACGAAAAGCTTCGGAACAATCAATTAATAATGGCTGGAATACACCTAACTTCCAATATCATTAAAACGATTGTTAATATAAACAACGGTTTTGAAACTAATTCTTTTTTCTGAATGAACAAACATTTTCACTAACCAAACGCACCATTTCCAGTCAGTATTTAAATTGCTATTTGTTTAGAGGACGCCTAATTTAGAGTTCATGGTGTTAATTAATTGACACCCAGACACCATGACAACAATAGAATTTTAATGCATTTATCATTGTAATATTATAAATTAATAACAATAACAATTTTTCGATAACGGTTTGGATTTGAACTATTTTTATGATCCTGAACAACTTTCCTTAATAACTTTTTCGATAAAACTAGGCCTACTATGATTTTCCTATTTTTCGCGTTAATTTTTGAGCGTAGTAGGCTCGTGGTTTGCAGTCAAATTTTTAAGTAACCACTTTAAAGATACAGGGGTGTGAAGATGAGAATTGAAACACTTTGCATATAAAAGTAGATAATAAAATATTTCCAATTTTTTTTGTGGCGTTAGTTAGCATTCGTTAACTAAAAAGATATTGCTACGTTCACTGACGTTTTTTTTCCCATTCATTCATATTTCCGCCACCCCTTCCCGAACCGCTTTCGCATTACTTCAAGGGGGTGCGAGGTCCCTTACATACTGAACATACATGCAACATTGACCCTAAAATTAACTAAGCGAAATGCGATCGCCCCAGCTGGGATTCGAACACCTCAGCCGATCAACCACATTTCGCTGTGACAACGCGTATCCGCACTACTCCACCGAGGCCCCTACGTTCACTGACTTGTTATACTTGTACTTGCACACGGATAAATGGAATTTTTGCTATTAAGAGCTTCCGACTGTGATTTCTTCCGAATTTATGATAGGAAGTTTGATCAATACGTAAGTACAAGAAAGTTATTGAAACTTTGGAGATCAAAAATCTATGAAAACCTGATAATAGTGTTGAAAATTTAATGGAGTTGTGAAACATAATCTTATTTAACAAATTCCCGTGTGAGGTACTTTAAATTACATCATGTTTTGCTGGCTATTAAAATTCGTCTTATACTTTTAAGCTTATTTTTTCTCTAAGATAATTCTGTGGCAACTAAGTGGTTCATAATATTTTTTGTAACATAAGTTGGCCTTTAGAGACATATTTTTAATATTTTAGGATTATTATTTTTTAATGTTTCCTTCTGAGCCATACACTTTTCTTAGTATAACGTGAATGTGTTGCAGCACATGCTTCAATGAAATCGAAATAAAGCTCTACTAGAAAGAAAAATACTTAAATACATTATGTTCTTGTGTTCTTGCAAGAGTACAAGCTAAAGTACAGAACAAAAGTCTCCTCGAATCTTTATTGCTGAATCGGTATAAACTAACTACTGTTACTTTGAGGGAACTATCTGGTTATAGTTGAGAGTCTGTTCAGCGAAATAACGTATCAGGTTCTCCTCTACGACATGATCTGGGCCTTTTATTTGTTTCTAATTTTTATTTTCCTTTTTGTTTGGAGTAAATGTCTCAATTTGTGGCAGATCTGCAGTTGTTTCGGGAGTATTTGCATGTATTTCCTTCTGAATAATTCATATTGATGCTTTTCCAGCGATTCTCAGTTTCGGAATTCAACAGGAATGGCTACACAACGTTCCCTTAACAGTATAACTTACAACAGTTAGCGCTGCAGATATTGTAATTTAAATATTGTTACAATTTTTCTCGGGTTATTTTGTTGCCATGCTGATTTTACTTTGCAAACACATATAACGATACCAATCAATTCAAATGTCTTGGAAATAATTTCTAAAGCACTACAGTTAATGTCTACGATGTATCGTAAAAACGTTTTATGGAAGTTATTTAGATGTCCCATAAACTAAGATCGGTTCTTATATGGAAGTACAGTCTAAAGGAGAAAATGGTGAGATTTAGAATTTGCGACTATGGAAAGCGGATAAAGTTTTAAAGAATTTATGCACTTCTGAGCTAAGCAAAAAAGTAAGGAAACCGAACATCCATTGTGAAGCTCCCTCGTGTGCCATTAACATTATGTATTCCCGTTCTCCGATCACGGATACACGTCGAGCTTTTGGGACATGCGAATTTTACACCGCCAATCGGCTAACCGAACCGGAAGGTATGGGAATCCCCGTATTGCTGTATATCAGAGCTATGTCAGTCGTGATGCAGCTAAATGTCATGTTTTTATGAAGAGCCATCTGTTTTAATTAAAATTTAAAATGATGGACGGCTAATATTTCACTTTCCGTTTCAGCAAAAAGCCAAATAACAAACATCGAAACGAGAAGATATAATTTTATTAATGCTTCATAGCGGGATTTAAATATTTACGAAAATCTCGCTAAATCAACTCAAAAAAAACCAAGCGCGCATTTAAATTACTTTTTTTTTAGGATTAAATTGCAATTTTATTTAATTCTTTCTGTGTAAAAAGCTTTACAAAACGTAAACCTAACTCGCCCGTCGAATAAATTCTTCCATCCTTATTAATTAATATCGTTTTAATGCAAGAGAGAACGCTTTTAAATTATTTATTATCTGAGTGGGAATACTACTCCTCACAATCAGCTTTTGTATTTAGATAAAAGCGGGCCAAAAGGAATTCACGTGAATGGATTTAGTTCATACGCAATTTACGCTGTTGATATAATCGCTCTCTTTGGTTTAAACTTTCTCAAGTTTTTGAAAGGCACCGATATCCTTCCATTATGAACGTGAAAACCGCGCTTCTTTGATGCTTGACTTAAACATTAAACGTAGATGAAATATAAAAGAAA
Organism: Limonius californicus; assembly: GCA_014611495.1. Classification (NCBI taxonomy): domain Eukaryota; kingdom Metazoa; phylum Arthropoda; class Insecta; order Coleoptera; family Elateridae; genus Limonius; species Limonius californicus. Next base: position 19,460 of record JABXWE010003471.1, on the reverse strand, counting down.
TAACTATTCTTGAAGTGGAAAATAAATGCCTTTAGTGCATTCTCGCTGTGCGCATTACTATTACATACATACATACATATACTAAAGAGCTATTTAGGTTAAAAGCTTGAACTGCGTTTCACATATTATGCAGACTTGGAATATCGGGTGCAGTTTTTCATAAACTTTAATGACGTTCCAGGCGTACAATATCTGGAAATTCAATTCCTTCTGCAAACTGAAGTACATACCTACGTTCTAAACTTGTTTGAGAGAATATTTTCCTTATTGGTGTAGGTATATGTAAGTCTTAAAATAAAAACTTATATGTATAGTAATTCTACTTTTTTTTATGTCACATTTATAACATTCTGTACTAATTACAAAATATGCTTACATTTGGAAGGTACGTAGTATTTATAACCTTTTTAGTTCATTTCTGTCCTGTTGCTTTCCCAGTTATTAAAGCTTCCTGTTGTTCTGCATAATTATAAAGTGAAAAGAGTTCTTATTTCCTTCCAAGGTGTTGGATACGAAAACATTCCAGCAGTTACTTCTTACTTTCTTTATTATTTTATGATATTATTTTCTTTACTTACAGAAGTGTATTTTATTTTCTGAATATATGTAAGTATTTTGGGTTGCTCATTAAGTTTAATAATTCCAGAAATATTCTAAATATAACTTCAATTTCAAAGGTCTAATTACTACAAATTTAACTTCTATACTCTTACATAAATACTTACACAGAATATTTAATCTCGGTAGTATTATGTCTCAAATATTGAAAGCTTATCGAAAGAACCTTTCTTCTTCGTTAATAGTAAGTCTGGATGTCGGTTCATAAGATTTCCTGATATTTCAGGGGCTTAGTACGTAGGCTACAATATCGACGCTTTATGAGTTCTAGGGGATCTAGTGCTGAAAATGTAGGTTTGTACCGGCATTACGGAAAATCTTGCTCACGAGCTTGTTTCCCCGCAGGATTATAGTCGCAATAACTTGTTAATTGAAATTAAATTTACATTGCAGAATATATATTTAAAAATTGGACGGCAAATTTTTGGATATGTCGTATTAGTGATAAGATAAAATGAATCATACACATAAACAGAGAAATGAACGGACATACAGACGTGTATAACAATAACATGGAATTTAAATTGCGAGAATGGTCACAACTTTGTTCATACAGATGCAAATTTGGACGATGTTCTGCTACTTAAGAACAGATTGTAGAAATGGGGAAATATAATGATCATAATATATATTTTTTTGGAGTGAAGGTTCATATTTTCAGTTTTTTCGTACGAAGGGCACACGTGATCAAAACATTAACGGTGAGTGGACATAATCAATTCTAGATTGTTCTGCAGAATTTCAAGAACGCCTTCTAGAAGTTATGCTCCAATATTCAGAATTATATAATCAACTAACGTACTCGGTAAAATTATTTCGTTAAACCGGTAGTGCTGCCAAGAAAGAAGCAACTGGTAGACCTAAAAACGAAACGACGAGATTGTTGAAAATGTAAGACAAATAATCACCAATGCCCCCTCAACATCTCTTCGTGTTTTACCATAAATTGACCTTTCATACGAAACATGGAGAACCACCTAAAAGAAAATTTGCGTATGTTTCCATATCGAATGACTGTCGTATACGAACTGTTTCCACAAGATTTTTCACAAAGACGGCAATACTATCACTGCTTTTACCCCAGCTAAAAATGTTTACTGCTTTAAATGCTTTTTAAAATGGCATTTTGTATGTCGAAATACGTATAAAGCAAAACTAAATTCCTGTAGAAGTTGTCTATTATTATTATTATTAAAATATAAGTAAGAATTTCAGCGAAGTAAGGCAACAAACAACACATATCGATAACGATGATTTATGGAAAAAACTTTCTTCTAGGACGAGGCATGGTTCTACCTACCTGGATACCTAAATTCATAAAATACAAAAATGCAGAGCACGGAGAATCCACACCGTTATCACCTGTAATTGCAAATATATACATGGGAGACCTTGAAACCAAAGCTTTGGCAGCAGTTGATCTTAAACCTAACTCTTGATTTAGATATGTAGGCGATACGTTCGTCATTTGGTCTCACGGACGCCAAACATTAGAACAATTTTTAGTACACCAAAACTCAATTCATAATAATATCCAATTCACAATGGAAGTAGAGGAAAATGGCAGTATTCCATTCTGAGACGTACATGTTACACTTAAACCAGATGGTAGCTTGAGGCACGCAGTTTACAGAAAGAAACCACATATAGACAGGTATTAAAATGCAAATTCGTATCATCACCCGATGCAGAAAACAACTGTGCTAAAAACTCTGACAACCAGAGCAGTCCGAATCTCAGATGCGGAACATCTACAACAAGAGAAAACTCATCTCTTGATGTCGTTACAACAAAACGGTTATACTTCCACAGAAATTCAGGGAGCAATCCGCATTGCGGAACAGCCCAACGCTAAGGAGGAACAGGCATCTGCGGAAGGCTTAGCTTTTCTCCTTTACAGTAAAGGCACTACTGATAAGATTGGGCATATTCTTAGAAGGTACAGCATAAATACAGTCTTTAGGACCAATGAAACTTGGCCGGGATCCCTTGACTAATACCATGTCCAAAAATTATCCTATCTTTATCCAAACAACAAAGACAGATACTACCCACCAGCAATATCGAACTATGTTTGCAGAAACATTTGCCCAGTTTCCAAATTACGTATTGTGATACACAGACGGCTCCAAATCTCTAAAACCATGCAGGGTATGCATTTTCAATAAAAAACACAGTTGCTGCATATCAACTTCACAATTTAGTATCCAATTATACAGCAGAACTTATAGCTATCGCAGAGTGTCTCCAAAAGATACGGTATCACACCTGTAAAAAATTCCTGTTATGTTCTGACTCGAAAAGCGCGTTAGAATACACAAATCAGATGTATCCATTACACCCTATTGTGCAACAAATACAGCAGCATTTCCAAGACTTACAGCCCGTCAGACGACAAGTTTCACTTGAGTTCAGGGTGCGCAGTGGCAAATTTCTGTTATCAGTACCGGAGCGCATTTACACCTAAACGTCGAGCAGTGCAGATCTAGTACACTCCGTCAAAAAGTACGCGTTAGTTGTAGTGTTGTAGTGAGCATTGCTTGTGAATAATTATGGAGTTTCAATCAAAAATTAGAAATAAGCGATTGACCGGACAAAGCAAAGAAATTGTGGCGAATGTTTTAAGCTTTATGCAAGAAGAACTTGAAGCATTTAATGCAGGGCTACAACCAATCATGGATTTGAAAAAAGTTCAAGAGCGAGTAGCGAGGGCGACTGGTGTAAATATTCGTTCAATAAAAAAATTTCGGTTGAAAGCAAAAGTGTGAAAAACGGACAATCAGCAGTATTTACGTCACCGTCCAAGAAGAAACGCCGGATTGGTACGAAGACAAATTTGAACGACGCCGACAGAAGCGTATTGCGTCGATTGATACTTGATTATCATATTACGCATCAAATGGTTCCTACGCTTCGAAAAATCCACAATTCGTTCGTGGAGGCTGTTGATTACGGGGGCAGTTATGAAAGCCTTAGGAAGGAAATGCAGGCGATTGGTTTCCGTTGGCGCAAAACGAAGACGAATAGAAAGCTTTTAATGGAAAAAAATGATATCAGACAACTGCGGCTAAATTTTTTGCGCAATATGAAACGATATCGCGAAGAAAATCGGCCAAAAATTTACATGGATGAAACCTACGTTCATGCTTCCCATACCCTCGAAAACAGTTGGAGTGATGAAAGCAACAAAGGATTAAGAAAGCTAGTGTCAAAGGGCGACCGATTAATTATTGTGCACGCGGGGAGTGAAAACGGTTTTGTGGAAAACGCGTATTTAAGATTTAGATCGGCCGTTAAAACGGGGGATTACCACAACGAAATGAATTTTGCGAATTATAAAAAGTGGCTACAAGAAAAACTGATACCAAATCTGCCGCCTAAATGTGTACTTGTTATTGATAATGCCCCGTATCATAACGTACAAATCGATAAGTGTCCCACCACAGACACCAGGAAGCAAGATATGCAAAACTGGCTTCGACAAAAAGGGATTTCATTTGCAGACGACATGCTTAAGACGGATTTGTATAATTTGATTAAGTTATACAAACCTCGTTACAAAATATATGAGATAGACCGATTACTGCAAGAAAAAGGCCATGATGTTTTGCGACTGCCCCCGTACCATCCGGATTTAAATCCCATAGGAGCTAGTGTGGGCATCACAACAATACGTCGGCCAACGAAATGTTAATTTCAATAAAAAAGAGGTGGAAACACTGTGCGACGAGTTTTTTGCAAGGTCTCCAAGTGATGAGTGGAAATCGCGCTGTGAGCACACGAAAACATTTGAAAAAACATATATGGACATGGAACCGCCTTTAGATTTAGTAATAGATAATATAATAATAAACTTGGGTGAAAACGACAGTGACAGTGAGCATTTCAGTGATTATTCTACTTCTGATGCATCATCAGAATAAGTTCATAGTAATAAGTTCTGTAAATATGCTAATAGTAATAAGTTCTGTAAATATGCTAATAAACAACTTAATTGATTTTTACTTTAACTTAAACAATTGCAGTTATTGGAATGTTAAGCTAACAACATCAATGTTTCCAGGTATTTTGATAACAGACTACTTAGTACTTATAGTTTGTGACTCACAACACTAATCGCTTCTGACTCACAAAAATTATCGTAAAATATTAAGCTCTCTGCTACCCCGTATCGTAAATACGTAAATAACTTGGTGTACTGATTGTACTTCGACAAAGTGGAGAACCGAAAGTAAGTGCATCTCATTTGCTCCTAATGCCGTCTCACTTCTTCTTCTACACATCCCAAGTGAAACTTGTCGTTTGACGGGCTGTATGTGATTTTTCTCTAAATATACAACATTATTGAATGTAGGTATAACGAAGTTCGATACTGCTTGGAGTTGGCTATGATTTGATAAACGTATGATCCTTTTAACTGGTATAATGTTAATTAGAAGCTCAAATTAGGTAACCCATAAATTTTCTGTTAAACAGGTTGTCCGTTATTTAAAGGTCACAAAAGGAAATTGTAACGAGTTAAATCACAAGATATCTTACTGAGATTTTCTGTTTCTGCTAATAATTCTGTTATCACAGAAATCCCTTAAGCGAGGTTTCGTCAGACCAAAAATTTAGGTACCATTTAAAAAATAAATATTGCTATTAATATTCAAAAATATAGCTTTAATATTTTTACACACAGATACAATAGCAAACTTACATAATCATTCATGCTTAAAAATATTCATTCTTTATTATTAATAACTTAACTAAAATACTCACACTGTTGGGCACTTTCATTAATAACTTATTTAAATTAATAAGCACTAAATAATGAGAGCAAAAAGCAGTCTTAACAATGAGAATTCCACTACATTACAATTGCTTATAAAAATTGTCAAACAACTTTTCATAATGACTATATGGGGCTCCATTGAACAGTCTTTTGGGGGAGACAAAATTTTTGATCGGCATCTCCAACCACAGCTTGGTCACTTCCTGTATATGTGTTGAAATGTGCGCCAGCTTGCTGGTGGCTGCGGTGTGAATTAAAGTCTTGAGCTTCTCCAAGGCAAACACATTGTAAGATTCTTGATTTTGAAGTTGTTCCAAGGTATCTGAAAAAGCCACAATTAAAAAATCTATTAGTAAAGTAAATCAATCAAGAACAAATTTAATTAATTTCATCTAACCTAACCCTGATCTTGAAAATAAACTGGATTAGAATTGGAGAAAGGGATACAGTTTTAGTATCATCTAACCTAAATTTTACCTTGAAAATATCATACAAATCTGGTACTTACATCCATTGGTTTCAAAAGTCCCAGGGACATACTTTAAGGATTTCAATTGGTCCATCTTCAGCTTGGCTTTCACAATGTTCACCAGTAGGGTCTCTGCAGGGCTGCAAGGATTTTGCAAAAGTGTTGCCAACATATGAACCTTGTTTGAATCAAAGTCTTCTTGATATGGAATGTAGTTGAGGGGTAACTCCCGGAAAAAAGTTTTGGTGCCACTGAACAGATAATATTACTTATTCAACATCAAAAAACAAAACTTAACAACAACATACTTTATGTTTAACGCCCGGCTGTATTCCAATGGAAATTCCAAAAAGGTGCCAACTTCCACTGAACTTAGGTTGGAACTTAGCGGTAAAGCCCAGTCTGCATTTAAAGTGAACTGGCCTAGTTTCCGTGCAAGCATGCAGGTCTCGTTGCGTACTTGTACCATTGAATCATTTATTTGCTTGAAGACCCTAAGTTTGTGTTCGATGCAGGACAACTTCAAGACCTGAAAATGTTAATTTGATAAATAATGGATAAGTTACAACCTTGAGAATCTAATAAGAATGATCTGTTTAACCTTAGTAGAATCAATTCTGTTGTCGTCCTGTCTATGATATTATGTCAAAAAGTTATGTTAGGTTAGTATAAAGCCAGTTTAGATGAACTTAAATGCATGTTAATTTAGACTACTTTATGAAATTAATATGTAAGCTACATTAGGAGAGATTAAAATTATGTTAGGACAGATTTGGGAGTACTTATTAGCTGAAGTTATTTAGGTTAGGTCAGGTTAATTTCAAAGTTAAAGTTACATAAAGTTAGGCCAGCTTACGTTATTCAAGATTGGATTAACATTATATTAGGTTAAGGTAAGGAAAATATATTGGGTTAACTTGTATGTAACATAAGTTCAATTTAATTTAGGTTGTACTACAGTTAAAGTTAGGTTAGGAAAAGTACCACCATTAAAGTTCAGTTACATTAAATTACAGTTAATTTAAGTTAGATTGCATGAGATTAATCCAAACCAAGATCACACCATAAAACAACTTTTGAAATTATTGGGTTATATTAAGTGTAAGACATTATAAGTTAAGTTAAGTTAAAGTTAGGTTAGGATTGTTTCTTAGGGTATTGTTATTTTACTTAAATTAAAGTTAGGTTACAATTATGCTTGATTTACAAATACCATTAACGGTTTGCGTATGATTGGTTCTAGTAGTTTATAGCAAGATTAGGTTAACTAAGGTTAGAATTACTTCTAGTAGTTTAAAGGTAGGTTAGGTTAACTGAAAGTTAGGTTAAATTAATCCAAGTTCAGAAGAAAATACATAGGGTTAGGTTAAATTAAAGCTAGGCCAGGCTGAGTTAAAACTAAGTTCGATCAAGTTAATGGCAGGCTAGGTTAAATTAGAATTACGTTAGATAGATACATTAGAAAACCTGACTTATTCTTGCATTACTCGTATATTGAGTTAAGATTGGTTTTAGTAGATAATAGCAAGATTAGATTAACTAAGGTTACAATTAGTTATAGTAGGTGAAAAGTAGGTTAGGTTGAAGTTATGCTACAGTCACAAGAAAATATTACGTAGGATTAGGTTATGTAAGATTAGTAATAACTATGAATAAAGAATATAAGACTTTTGGATAGAATCTCACCCGCAGAAATCAGAAGAAGGACGGGTGTGCGAGATGTTTTGGAAACTAGTAGGATATTAAAATGGAACTGGGCCGGTCATATAATGAGATTACAAGAAGACAGATGGACGAAAAGGACCACATGCTGGAAGCCAAGAAGAGGCAGACGCAAACGAGGAAGGCCAACATCCAGTTGGGAAGATGAATTAATAAAAGAAGGTGTACTATGGAAAGATCAGACTAAGAACAAGAAAAACTGGAAGAATATGGGGGAGGCCTTTGCCCGAAACCGGGATGAATAGGCAATTATTATTATTATTATTATGAATAAAGGTAGGTTAAGTTAATATAAGCTAGGTCTGGTTGAGTTGGGGTGTATGGGGTTCGGCTGTAGAGGTAGCACCTTTTGCTCGAGGTCGGTCACATCACTAGGGACGGATCTTCGGACCGCCTGGGGATGGATCTCGACAACTGGTCCTCGCAGGGAACCCAGCTCTCATTTATTGCTCCAAGTGTCACACCCTGGTAAACAGCTTTGACCTGCAGGCTAAATCAAGTGAGGGTAAACGACGACCAGGCAAAGTACACGGACATGAGCTGGCATACGGACGAGGACGGATTTAAGATGATGACCACGCAAGACACGGACCTTCCGGTAGGGATAAAACGGAAACTTTCAATATATGAGATGTCGGCAAAAAATAAAATTATACCCCAGGAAGCTACCGGTAACGCCGGAGAAACCTTCCTCGCCTTGGCGGGCTGTCCCACAGATTCTGGGGGAACAACCTGACGTCTGATGAAAACAGGAGGAAGATGGAGGAGGAGATGTAAGAGAAGCACTTTGCTTCAAAGAACCTCACCAAGCGCTACCAGGAGAAGTCACTCCGTAGGAGACCTAGAGGCCGGAATCGCGCACATGGAAACAAGCAACTCCCCTGATGAGGAAGACAGAAAGAGGAAAAGAAGCAGAATCGAAGCAGGTAAAATGCGTGAAGACCCAACGAAAAGAAGGGATACACCGCCAAAGGAAGGGCAAAAAGAGAAATACTTTAAAATAATGAAGAAACAATGTGAAGACATCACGGAATGGATGGAAGCGATATGCAAGGATGTGAAAGCGTTGGGATAGTGGATTAAGGACAATCCTAACACAAAGAAGGAGATCAAGAAAGTGGGTAGAGACCTTGGCGCGCGGGTTCGAACTGGAAAGCAGATGGCGGACTGACGATGTTCCGTGACATCGTTGAGGAACTGGAAGCACAGTACATAAGAACCATGAAGCAAACGGGTAAGGGACGCGAAGAAACTAAAGTAGCAATGACGCAGGCAGACCCGGATAAGGCTCCCACGGTGATCTCTAGAGGTACGGAGACCAACACAGAGGAGTTCAGGCCTCGACGCAGACAGAGGAACTCGACAGCGCAATAGAAGAAGAGAACAAAAGTAAGCAAATAGAAGATATAAGGCGACAGATACAGGTAATGAACACCCCAGAGGAAGTAATACCGCTAATGGCTAAAGATTGGCCAGAGGAAATGTACCTGCACTCAGATATAAAGGAGGGAAACACACTACTCGAGGATAGAGGTGCCGATTTGGCAGTATGCCTTCTAGAAAACGAAACAGAGATGAAAAAAGGTTTACATAAACAATTCCAGGAAAGATTTCCCGACCTTACAGAAATCGAACCCAACATCCATTTTAGCTTTATAAGTCTGTCGATCAGAACAAGGAGGAAATCGGGAATAGAGGAAAGGGAAAAGTATATATATAGACTAGTAATTAAGCAAAAAGAAGAATGGGATGCTATACAAAAACTCGAAGAAATGGCAAAAAACATGACCGAAAACAACAGAAATGATATAGCAATGCCTAGAATAACTGGCATAGAAACAAATAAGTTCAGAAAACTTGTAAAAATCGCCTTCAGTCAAACCGACAAAAAAATAAGAGTCTATATACCAAAGAAGAGGAAAACAATGGAAGAACCTAGACAAGAGAAAAAGGAGATCTACGCCAGACAAAAAGGCCAAACAAAGCAGGTACAAAGACCCTAATAGTTAAGCCGATGTCCCACTGTAAAAATTTGTATAAAAACTTTTTATACAAATTTGTATACAAACGGTGTGACGTCATGCACCATAAAAATATTTTTAAGGTATGTCCCACTGTCAAATATTTGGTCAAAAGTTTTTATACAAACCTGATCAGCTGTTTGAGGCAACACTGAAAAATGAGGTTAAAATTGGTTTATTGCTGTTGGCGCTTAAAATTTTTGGTGTTTTAATTTATGCAATGGAAAGTTTAAATCCGAACCAAAGTTTACTGCTAACTGCGCTTACAATAAGTTTGATTGGATATGCACTTATCCAAAAACAAAAAGCCAAAAAAATAAACATAGATGGTGGGTTAGGCCGTGGTTAAAGAAACGAAACCAAGGAAGTGGTCGACGTGTGGTTTCAATGGTGGAAAGTGAGCTTAAACATGAAGATGAAGACTAGCGCGAGGTTTCGCGCCGCAATTCAAATATCCAGACGGTAGGCGGGCCGTTAACGCCCTATCAAATGCTTGCTTTCGTCCAAATTATAGAAACTGTTCTATTTCAGAACTTTGTATAAAAACATTTTACGTGACGTCATTAAAATACAGACACCGTAAAACTATTTTACCGTGACGTCATTTGTATAAAACTGCTTGCTGTCACACTGTCAAAATCGTGTTTATAAAAACTTTTATAAAAGTTTTTATACAAATTTTTACAGTGGGACATCGGCTTTAGCAATAGAGGCAGCAGCTATGCGGACCTTCTATGAACAGTTAAAGCTGAGATAAAAGCAAAAGCAACAGAGATAGACAAAAAATATAAGACAAACGCGAAAAGGGGACTTGATAATAACTACAGGCACCAAGGAAAACAATCTTGAGAAAATAAGAAATGCAATAGTTAAGAAGGTTGGAGTGACAGCGTGCAAATAAAGAGGTCAGAAACAACGGTAATACTGCACATAAAAGGGATGGATGCCGAAGCAACGGCAGAGGAAGTCAAAGAAGCTATCATAAATGTAGTGGGAAAGGACACCGTAGAAGAAAACGTGGTGATAACAAATATAAGGCTGGCTTTCGGAATGTGCCAGACGGCCACCGTTAAAACAAACGAAGCAGTGGCAGAAAGACTCTGTAAAGAAGAAAGCATACTTATAGGAGTAATAAGATGTCAGGTACAAAAAAGACGAGAAATCGGTGGATGTTACAAATGCTGGGAATACAACCACCTAGCCAAGGTCTGTAACGGACAAGATCGAACCAAAGCATGCATGAACTGCGCTATAGAAGGACACGTTATAAAAGACTGCCAAAACGAAAGTTTTAGCCCGTTATGTCAAAGGAAAGGCCGTAGAGCAGGAAGCGCAGGCTGTCGTAGACCCAGACAAGCGCTAGCAAAATGGAACTAAAATACCTGCAAATAAACATCGGTAAAAGATCAACAGTACATGATCTTTTAGAAGTCACGGCTATTGAGCTTCAGACAGATTTTCTATTGGTTAGCGAACCTAATAAAAGGAAGGTTGAAATAACTGACAAATGGTGGACAAATGGCCAAAGGATACAACGATAGGGATTCGAAACAAACATATAACGGTAGACAAAAAAGGAAAAAGGAATGGGTATGTTTGGATAGAAACTGACCTAACGTTCGGAACAGAAAAGTCTGCTAACGAAATAGAAGATTGGAAGGTATTAGAAAACGAAACGCTAAGCTTACATAAATACATTAGCTTTCGGACAATGCCCAAAATAAACAAAACACCGAAACGAAACCTAACAACGGAGGATGGAAAATACAGAAACTGGATACAACTGGATACTGGAACTTTTCGAGAGGGCAACCCATACACAAGAAGACATAAGCGCTGAAAAATGCAGAGAAATAATAACAAACATCTGCAACGAAACCACACCGAAAAAAAAGGAACGTATATGGGGAAAATAGCTTCTACTGGTGGAACGACGAAAGAAGCGAACAGAGGAAAAGATGCCACAAAGCAAGAAGAAAAGTGACTAGGAGCAGAAGGAGAGATGACATTAACATCGTAGCAGAAAATGAAAGAGCTCTAGCGGAAGCCAAAATGGAACTGCAAAAGAAAATTAAAAAATCGAAAGAGGAAAAATGGAAGGAAACCCTAGGCGAAATAGAAAACGACCCCTGGGAATTAGGTTATAAAATCGTCATGAAAAGAATGGCACAACAAAGACCCAGCATAAATCTAGAAAATAAGCTGGAAACAACAAACGTACTGTTTCCAGTACATGAAACGATATTACGTGGGAAATACCAGACGTGAACAAAATATGGGAAGTAACACAGGAAGAAGTAACACTAGCCAGCAAACAGATGAGGAATAACGGAAGGATAAAATACCAGCCGAAGTTATCAAACTAGCAGTGAAAGCGAATCCCAAGTACATTATGAAAGTAATACACAAGATTATAAACGAGGGAAAATATCCGGATAAATGGAAGACAGCCAAGCTGATACTAATCCAAGAACCTGTCAACAACCCATAGCAAATTCCTACTTAAAGACTCATATGCCTGTTAGATACGATGGGAAAACTAACAGAACAAATAATAGTTAGAAGGTTAATGGCAGAACTAGAAGAGAAGGGGGCACACTCGGAACGACAATTCGGCTTCAGACAAGCTAGGTCGACGATCGATGCCGCAAACGCGATCCTTAATATAGTAAATGCCGAACGCCAAGAAGGCACATGCATTAAAATAATGGAAATGTTTAGGGAGAATCCTGTATGCAGTTCCGCACCCTGCTGTCACTTTGAACTTGTTTAAGATAGCTAGTGACGTTTTCGGTACTCTCCGAGACAGTAGGGTAGCAGTGTGTAAATGTAGATCCATCCATCCAAGTGGTGACTATGCAGATCGTTGCTTAACTTTGAATTTTGTTTGACCAGTAGTGGCATGTGTCCATCATGCTGGTCCCAAAACTAGGTTAGATTATGTTAATGTTCAGATTTTTATATTTGTTAAATATACAAACAATCTGTTAAGTTTAGGTTACGGTAGGTTAAGATTGATATGGGTTATGTTAGATAAAGTTTAGCTTAGATAGGTTAGGTTAAGTTCCAACTAGGTTAGATTAAGGTAACTCAAGTTGAAGTAAAAATTATTTTAGGTTAACAAAAACCTATGACATTCTTAAGTTATTTTGGTCCTGTTTAGGTTAAATAAAACCTAGGTTACCTTAAGTCTCATCTACGCAGTGTTTAGCCAGAGCTAGGTTAGACGATACGATTAAGATTTAAACTATGTTAGGTTAAAAATTGTTGTGGTTAGATTAAAGTTGTGTTATATTAAGTTAAAGCTCGTTACTTTAAGCTAAAGCTTGGCAAAAATATGTTTTAGGCTTAGGTTATGTTAGGTAAAGATTGGTTCTAAATAGGTTAGGTTAAGTTTTATCTGCGTAGTGTTTAGCCAAAGCTAGGTTAGATAAGACGATTAAGGCTTAAATTACGTTAGATTAGGTTATGTTAGGTTAAGATTGGTTCTAATTAGGTTAGGTTAAGTTTCATCTAACCAGTGTTTAGCCAAAGCTAGGTTAGATAAGACGATTAAGGCTTAAATTACGTTAGGTTAGGTTATGTTAGGTTAAGATTGGTTCTAATTAGGTTAGGTTAAGTTTCATCTAACCAGTGTTTAGCCAAAGCTAGGTTAGAAAATACGACTAAGCTTTAAACTATGTTTGGTTAAAGTTCGTTTAGCCCGTTACTTTAAGCTAAAGCTTGGCAAAAAAATATGTTTTAGGCTTAGGTTATGTTAGATTAAGATTGGTTCTAATTAGATTAGGCTAAGTTTCATCTACGTAGTGTTTAGCCAAAGCTAGGTTAGAAAATACGATTAAGGCTTAAACTATGTTAGGTTAAGATTTGTTCTGGTTAGGTTAAAGTTGAGTTACATCAAGTCAAAGGTCGTTACCTTAAGCTAAAGCTAAGCTAGAAAATATGACTCAAGCTTAGGTTATGTTAGGTTAAGATTGCTTCTGACTGGGTTAGGTTAAAGCTAGGTTACGTTAAGTGAAAGGTAGGTTAGATACAATTAATTTTGGTTAAAATTATGTTTATATTTAAAAGAAAATATATCTTACCATATTTTCCTCTAAATTACGAGCCTTCTCTCTGATCATCTTCAGGTCAGTGTGCTTGCCGTTAGACTCCTGCATGTTCCTCACAGCTTTGTGTAAGTATTGGATGGCTGCAACCAGCCCGGCCTCCTGTTGTTGAAGTCTGAGCCAATCTTTCACTTCCATTATCCGACTCTCTGACATGTTTTTCGCTAATGCCATCTACAATTAAAATTGTATTATATTATAGTGTAATATAGTATTCCGCTAGTAAGGCTTAATACTGATACTTACAAATATCACTTCTTGCTGTTTAATTAATTCTTGTTTGAGTGTTTGTATGTTTAAGTCAGCCTTCAAAGTTTTCAGCTCGTAATCGACGTGAGTCGCATATAACTGCGTTAACATCCGGTCTTTGTTTTCCAAATTGGTCAAACTATAAACATTACAACTTATAATATGTTAAAATTATTTCAACTAAAACAAACCTGTTGTTCTTGTTATCATTATCAACAATGGCATCAATCAGCTTAACTTTAGACAATTCGTTTAATGCAATAAGTGCATTCCATATAACCACCCGATCGTTCTTATACAACATAACCTCAATCAACTCATTTAAGCTGTCCTCATTCATTATCGCCAAGTCGTAACTCCCACTGGCGTTGGAAAAATTCGCATCTTTAAAGGACGAAGCCGCTAAGGCATTATCAAAGGTTATGCTAAGGTCTTCCAGCAACCCCAATGAGTCATCCAGATTTTTGGGCTTTTTCTTATTTTGATCACTGATCTTAGTGCTAGTAAATACATTATCCTTCTTTGTAAGCGACATAAAGGTGCGAGTTCTTCTGGTAATTTTATTGCGAGGCGTTTTCAACCCTATCGTACTATCAATGTTAGTAGGGGGAAGTACAGGTTGGTTCTCGTTTTGTTTCTCGATGATTCTTTCAAGCTTTTCCGAGCATTTTTTCAGGGTTTCCTTGAATTTTGAATTAAAAAATAAAATTTAATAAGTAAATACAAAACAGTTTGATTTCACCTTGCTTGTGAGTGAACATTGCGCACTACCACCACTACCACGAAATAGGTGAGGAAGGCCCAGAGATCATTTGCATCGTGTGTTTGTAGCAGTCAACATAGCTGTACACTCTAGTGAAAAGTGCGTGCAATGGAGTTTCAATCTAAAATTAAAGCAGGGAAGCGTACGCGCGTATCTTTTACTGAGTGTACCGAATGCTAACTGCCCATATACATTGCATTCGTCTCTGTTCCTCCTAGTGCCCACTCTTTCTCGCGCCGCGCTGCTCCCACCAGCAAGGTTAAATCAGTCAAGCTGTATGAAAATATGAAAGAGTAATACGAAGCTAACCAACAGGTAAATGAGGAAAGTCTCGAATCTTTCTTTAATTTTTCATACCTCAATTGACAACTAACGACCCAGAGGAGGACGACATGACCCTCAATATACCAGAAAGATATAATAAAAACGGTCGGTTTTCAGTAAACGTTTGGGTATGGATCAGCCAGGAGGTCCAGCTATAAGCGTCATTATAGAAGAAAGACTAACTGGTCTCGTGTATCGGAGAATATTGGAAGATCTTTTACAGCCTTCTGTTCGACCTATTTTCAATGAACATTTTATATTTCAACACTATAATTGTCCAGGTCAACAAGGAAGAATTGTTCAACAATACAAGAACAAATGTGTTGCCATATGTCTCACGCAGTCCTGATTTAAACCTTATAGAAAATGTTTGGGGAAAATATATCAAGAAGGATTTTGGCAAAAAAATATGAATTGCTGAGAAAATTGATGACATGTGGCGACAAATTTCCGTTGACTATGCTGGTCAGTTAATATTCACTATGCCCAGACGTTTACAGAAACTAATAATCAATAATGACAAAATATTGATAAATGTAACTGTTCAATTTGCATATAAGTTATAATATAATTCTTCGTAAATATGAGGCAGAGTCAAATGAAAACCTTAAAAAATGTACCTACAAGAACGTTGCCTTACAAGTTCGCAGAAATATATGATTTTTGAGATGTAGGATACCTTGCAAATGACATATCATAGCAACAATTGTAAATGTTTACACAGGGACAGTTTAAAAATAGCAATTCCACTAGAGCACTGCAGCAGGGAAGAGCAACGTTCTGTTGTTCGTTTCTTGCACAGTGTACGGGTGAAACCTATTTCCCCGACTTGGTCTTGGACTTTTGCGACGGTATGAAGCAGAAGAAGATGTCTTTCTGCCAAGGATTGTGACTGGGGATGAGTCCTGGGTGCACTATTATCAACTCTAAACCAAGAGAGCAAGCAAAGAATGGCGTCACACCTCTCAGCCAAAACCCAAAAAATTTCGCACAGTTCTCGGCAGGAAAGGTTTTGCTGACCCTTTTTTGGGATGCAAGAGGGGTCATTTTGGAGGACTACATGCCTAATGGTGTTACGGTTACTACTGTCACATACTGAGAACTCCTAAAGACGCGTCTCAAGCCTGCCATCAGAACCAAAAGGTGAGGATTTCGCAATTCTGACGTTCTTCTGCATTACCACATACTGCACCTTCAACGGTGGTAACCGTCCAAGATTTGCAGTTTGAGTGTCTACCACATCCTCTCGACCTCATCCCAAGCGATTACTATGCCTTTGGCCTACTTAAAGGGGCATTAGGTGGGAAGGAATTTCAATGATGAAGTGATTCAGGCGGTGCATGAGTGGTTGTGCACCCGACCAAAACAATGTTTTTCTTCTGGTATTCTAGCGCTTCCAAAACGGTGGAGGACGTGCATAGATCGTAATGGGGACTACACCGAAAAATGACATACCTTCAATACATTTAGTTTAACAACATTTTTAAGGTTTTTATTTGACTTTGCCTCGTGTAATATAATTATTGTTTGTTTAATTTTTAATATAAAATCAGCACGTTCTATTGACATTATAGTTAATTCGCAAAGCCTCACTACTTGGATATAACAACCTTACAGCACTAAGAGTTTCATAAATTTGAGTAACCTCATACGTTTTTACACTGTCTTAGTTTTCTGTGCAGCCAATGGTACATTATATGTACAGTGTGTCGCATTTAAGATGAAGACACCCCCATATTTTCGCTATTTGAAGGAATACAGATTTGAATTTTTGCACAGTCGTACAGGTTGATGCCTCACATTTTTTAAGATACTCAACTAAAATCTGAACTTTAAACTCAGCCTACTACGAATTCACAAACAGGGTCAATTCTCGATATTTTGCTTCGCGTTAGAGATATCGAAAAAAATTATTAGAAAAAGTTGTTCAGAATATTATTCTAACCCCATATACCGAGTTTCATGACAAAATTCACATTTTTAATTTTTTCATTGTTTTGGTTTATACACAAAATAATTACAAGTTTATACGCTATTTATTTATTTTACTGAAATATTTGAATACATGACACTATTAAATTGACAATGTGTCAAGTTTTTACTTTCCATGGCACACTAAATATCAATTTAAAAAATAAACTTTAATTATTTTCTGTATAGACCAAAACAATGAAAAAATTAAAAATGTGAATTTTGTCATGAAACTCGATATATGGGGTTAGAATAATATTCTGAACAACTTTTTCTAATAATTTTTTTCGATATCTCTAACGCGAAGCAAAATATCGAGAATTGACCCTGTTTGTGAATTCGTAGTAGGCTGAGTTTAAAGTTCAGATTTTAGTTGAGTATCTTAAAAAATGTGAGGCATCAACCTGTACGACTGTGCAAAAATTCAAATCTGTATTTCTTCAAATAGCGAAAATATGGGGGTGTCTTCATCTTAAATGCGACACACTGTATAATAATAGCAAAGATTTTATATATTATGCCAATGGTTCCCAACGGAGTCGGTACTGCCCAACGATGGGCTTTGAAGAGATCTAAGGGGGCTTTCTTGGTCCCAGGCAAATTTAGGGGGCGTTGAGGACCAACCGCCGCCCCTCTGGGCAATACTCGCAAGAATGCGCTGAAAAGTGTGATTAATACTGAAAATCATCGAACGCATGTTTCAACAAATAGTTCTAAATGCCTTTTAAGCAAGATCAGTCCGTATTAAAAGTAGGTATTAGTACATTATAGATTTGTTGGTAATACCTTTTTGGCTAGTACATGAACGAGTCACAGCATGCGCAGTGCACCACACGGAGCACCACAGTGTGTGTGAATGTTCCGGCTCGATCAACAAAGCTTATATTTACAAGTTTGCACAGGTCATGACAAGATTAACACACGTGCAGAATATCGACTCTATGCATGTTTTCATAGGTTCATTAAACATTACACTGCAGGAGGAGTTGATAGAATTGTCAACAAATGAAGAGTTAAAATTGAAATTAAAAAATTGATATCATATTTTGGCTTCAAAGGTAAATTCCAGAATTATATCCGGCTTTATGGGCTGCATCAAAGAAGTTTTTCATTGCATTCCCATCATTAAATTTAGCCGAAAGAGGATGTAGCGTAGTCAGCAATTTACTAACAAGGAAAAAAAAACAGGGACAAATATTGCACCAAACATCAAATTAGTGTCATTACACCAAGCCCAGCCCTCTTACTAATGATATTATATTAATTTTTTTAATAAAGTAATTTTAAAAGTTTTTCAATATATAATATAGTATACTTCACCTAAGAGGGGCGCCATCGAATCACTGTTTGAAAAGGTGGGGTATGACCCAAAAAAGTTGGAAAAGTATGGATTACATTATTGATTTCAAGAACGGGAGTCCGTGTGTTCTTTGTTCTGAAAAGGGGGCGGTGTGTAACTTTTTTTCTAAAAGGGAGTGGTAGGCAAAAAAAGGTTGGGAACCTATGTGTTATACTAGGTTATTCCCCTGTAGTTCAAGCAGCATAGTTGGTCTCCTGTTTTGTGGAGGGGTATAAGATTCCGAAGTTCTATTCTTTCGGTATTGCACTTTCTTTCCAGATTTCTACAATTAGTTCATGGATGTGTTTTTCTAGCCTTCCTCCCCCTGAATAGCTGTGCTTGAAAATTGCCACGGCTTGGCGATTAGTAATTCTTTTGTTTCTAGATAGCTACTTTAACTTCTTCTATTGCTGGAGTTAGCCTGCTTTCTTCGTTTTCATCTTCTATATTTCCTTTTTGTTGAACGTGCATGATTTCTTCCTTTTATTCTTCTTCATTTTTATTCGTCCCCGAGTTTAGGAGCGTTTCAAAATGTTGTTCAGAAGTTCCTCCTTTCACTAATGATGTTTCCATCTGCGTCTCTACACAGAGATTCTTGGCTTAAATTCTAGGGATGCGCCGAAGCTTCGGTTCGCTTCGGTATTCGGCCGATTCGGCGGGATTTTTGAATATTCGGTATTCGGCCGAAGCAGCACAAAGATTCGGTATTCGGCCCGCCGAAGCGGCGTATTTTTGAACAGATATTGCTTTTATCAGGCGGTAAGTGCAGGTGTTCAAGAGTTGAACATCTGTACTTTTGCAAGTCTAGACGTTTTTGGAAGTATCTAAATGCAGGTGGCTATGACCTGTGATATTTTGCTTTAGTTTACATTATTAGGCGACCGGGTGGCGCAGTGGGCGAGAGTCCGTTTCGCAACCGGTTGACCCGAGTTCGACTCCCGTTGTGGCCCGAATTTTAATTAATTCTGGAGCAGCGGGAGTGACTCGGTAGCATAGTTGGGGGGGTTTTTCAAGGGTGGGGCATGTTAGACTCGTGCATAGCTCTACGTGCGTTGATCCGAGGTAAGCGGGGTGGGATGAGAATCGTGGAGTTGCTAT
>JABXWE010003470.1:0-47550 GCA_014611495.1 Limonius californicus | reverse complement strand
GATATTTCCGTTAAAATCTCGATTTCGAAAATTTTCATGAATTCAATACTTACCCTATACCTATAAGGTATGGGAAAGTAAAAAGGTAACGGTTATACCAAGCAATGGAAGATCTCGAGATACCAGATAAAATAATTCAACTAGCTATGCAAACATTAAACGACACATCAAACACAGTCAAAGGTAACAATGTGATGTCCACATCCTTTAAAAACCCTTGATTAATCTGATGCTAGAGAAGGTAATCAAAGAAAGCGAGATAAATACAACCGGTCTGTAAATGAACAAAAGTCACTAGTGCCTGGCATATGCTGATGACATTACGCTACTAGCGAGAACACCAAAAGAGCTACAAAGAATAACAAGGAATCTAGAAAGGGCAGCGAGGAAGGCAGGACTGATCATAACGAAGAAAAAACGAAATATATGATAATGAATGGAAAAGCGGGAATAAATACGGGAAGAGGACAAATAGAAATTAAACTCGACAACAGGGCGATGAAAATAGCCAAGGTATCAAGTGTATCTTGGTGTGTTTATAACGGAAGACAGGAGCAAGGTTAGTGAAAGGTGATATGTGTGCGGGAGCATTGAGCACAATACTGAAATCGAAAAGTGTATCAAGAAATGCGAAACTACGAGTGTATAAAACAGTGTTAAGGCCAACAGTGACGTACAGATGTGAAGCTTGGGTGATGAACAAAGTGGGAAAAAAAAGAAGCTGGAAATATGGGAGAAAAAGGTATTGAGGAGAATTTTTGGAGGTAGAAGAACAGAAGACGGATAAGAAAGAAGAAATAACGAAGAACTAGGACAGTTGTATGGAGACGCAACAATCACTCAATTTGTAAGGGCACAGAGGGTGAGATGGTTAGGCCATATAGAGCGTTTAGAAGACAGTAGGCAGACCAAAGAGGTACTGAAAACCAACCCACAAAACACAAGAAGGAAAGGGCGACCAAGAAATAGATGGATGGAGGCAGTGAAAGCAGACCTAAAAGATAAAGGGATAACAGTGGAGAGAGCTAGCAAAGGATCGGAAGGAGTGAAGGCGCATTGTCCAGCAATGGGCCTGAATGTGAACGCGCTATATATACAGGGTGTTAATACTAAGTCGTTACACCCGAAAATGGCAGTTAGAACTCATTAAAACAAACAACTTTTCTTAGTTCCAATTTTTGATTTGGTACCCCGGGGTTCGTAGTTATTGGAGTTCTTTTGTTTTTCGAAAAATCGTCATAACTCCCTTATTTTTAGCTTTCGGCTCCTCTAAAACATTTGCATTTACAATAATTTTTTATTTTCTCAAATAACAAAATGGCGATCGATGAAAAATTTCAAAATAAGATTATTTGATAACCACTCCATCGATTTTTGAAAGTAAAACATTTACAAAATCCCTAAACTATCTACTACAACATTTGTCCTAAACATTTTTTAAATCTATCCAAAAAAAGTCTTTATTCATTTACTTGAATTACGGATAATTATTAACAAACTAGAAAAACCATTTAAATTGAAGTAGCTTCCCGCCATTGAACAATGAAACAAAAGAAGATTAGATTTGACAAGTACACTATTTATAAATACATTTTCAAGATGGCCACCATTCGCAGCAACACAAGCCCGGCAGCGTTTTTTAATGTTGGTGGAGACCTTCGCACGGACTGCCTGCTTCTCTATTATATCTTCTGTAGCCACGATTCTAGCCACTAGTTCTAACTCTGTGTTCACCTGTGTCTCGTATACAGAGGTCTTCATCTGACCCCAGAAAAAGAAGTCTAGTGGAGTTAGGGACTTCGGGCTGGCCACGCAACAGGACCTCTCCTCCCAATCCACTTATTTGGGTATTCTCGATTTAGCAATGGGGTTACTTCTCGTGTTGTGTGAGCCGGTTCCGCATCATGCTGAAACCAAAGTCTCCGTCTGATGTTTAATGGCAAGTCCTCAAGAAGCTCCCGTAGCACAGTATCTAAGAAAATAAAATAATATTCCCCATTCAGGCGATTTGGGAGAAGGTAAGGCCCGATTACATGCTCCCCTACGATTCCGGCCCATACATTTACAGCAAAACGTTGTTGAGGTGCACGAATAAATGGTGCGTGGGGATTCTTTTGTTTCATTGTTCAATGGCGGGAAGCTACATCGATTTAAATGGTTTTTTTAGTTTGTTAATAATTATCTGTAATTCAAGTAAATGAATAACAACTTTTTTTTGGATAGATTGAAAAAAATGTTTAGAACAAATGTTGTAGTAGATAGTTTAGGGATTTTATAAATGTTCGACTTTCAAAAATCGATGGAATGGTTACCAAAAAATCTTATTTTGAAATATTTGATCGATCGCCATTTTGTTATTTGAGAAAATAAAAAATAATTGTAAATGCAAATGTTTTAGACAGCCGAAAGCTAATTTTGAAAATTGTTGTTTTTTTGCAATAATCCTTAAAATAAGAGAATTATGATGATTTTTGGAAAAACAAAAGAACTCCAATAACTACGAACCGGGGCACCAAATCAAAAATTGGAACTAAGAAAAGTTGTTCGTTTTAATGAGTTCTAACTGCCATTTTCAGGTGTAATGGCTTAGTATTAACACCCTGTACATATATATAACATCGAAAAATATGTTGGAGGAGGAAGCTTACGAAACAGAGAGAAAGAACCAAAAACTGAATAGACTGTATAAACGAGAACCTATAAGAGGTGTGGATGGAAACTGGAAAACGAAGGCGATGGATAATAACGAATGGGGAAAATTTATACTACAACGAAATTCAGGTGTTTACTTTAAAATATTTATTTACAGTTAAACATAAATATATTTTTCGCAAACGGTATTTTATTTGTATGCAAGACCAAATTGGAATTATAAAAGCGCTGAACTTTCTGGGAAAGTTAAATTTTCTAAGAAATAGTATAAACATCCAGATCTAAATGTGAGGTGTAGTTATTAAACAAGTGCAAAAATAATTGAGGTTCTCAAGAAAGAAACAGTCTGTATTTTTAAAGAACTGACACATAAACAAATTGTACAATTACAAAGCAGTTTAAAAAAAGTATAAATAATTAACTTAGAAATTATATTCTAATCCACCTTACATATATTATTAATTTTATCCACGTAGTTTAGCTTCAGTTACAAAGAACAAAAAAGCATTGGTCCTTATAAGTATATTATTGTAAGAGTTCACACTCGGCCAAATATTTCTAAATTTTGTTTAATTTCGAATATAAATATTTACTTGCATTTTTTGTAATTTTTCAGTATTACTGTATGTAATTATGGTTTGATTTCTCTTGATCCCAATGCAATTAAGATATGATAAGATATTTAGAGATGGTTAAGATGAAAATATACAACCCGGAGTATCTGGATTTCTAGCATTTCTTCCGGGTTGCAGGTTGTCTAATCATATGTCTGAGCAATAATTTTATCATTGTTTACGTTTAATATGCCCACACTTTTGTGAAATAAAGGCTTGTAGAATAATAACGCATTCCAATATATAGCGAGTGAGTTGGCATTTATGTCATTCATAATTAATATGATTTTTTTCTTACATATAAGTCAAAATATGATATACACAGTAAAACAAAAATTAATGCTTACTGGGGGTAAGTCCAAATTAACATATGCAAGTTCAATGTTGACAAGCTTGTTTGTAAATATGATGTTGTTAAAGTAAAGTAAGGGTTGATAATCCCACTTCTTTAATTCCCTGATTAGTCTTTGATCACATTTTTGTTTAGAACGACGTCATAAATTCAATTTAAACACTTGGCTTTCTTTTCTAGAGGTTAAGAACACACAAAGATTGATCATTATTCCACCATCAATCTTATTATTTTTATACTCCATTCGTGTCAGTTGTTCATCATTTATAAGGAATTATTTGAGAAGGATCCCTTGAAAATAATTATGATTCATTGGAATCTCCATTCGCCAAGTTCCAACCCTGCAGATTTGCTTTGCGATTTACCAGGGAAGAAGCTACATAACTCTTTTCTAGTTTATCAACCTGCCGCTTAGACTTTCCTCCTTGGTGAGTCCTCAGAGTCAGTCTCTTCGTTTACATGAGCTCTGGGCCGCTTTATCCATTAATCCAACTAAGCACGATGAAATTACCATAAAATGATGATAAAAATAATGGACACACGGGCCTCTAAAATTAAGTGTCTAGGGCCTACGAAGGTCTTTACACGGACCTACAAGAACTACCTTGGAAAAGTACTCTTATTAGGTAACTTCACTTACAAATCCATTAGCCTATCTAGGTTTTAGTAGTTTCTGTACAATGCGAGTAGTACTTATTGATGTATTCAATAAATTCATTAAACCGTTACTGTGTATGTGAATATCTGGGGTAAATTATTACATGTCGGTGTACAACCTTTGAATAATAAATAATGATGAATTTATAAACCTCCACGTGACTGATTTAGTGAGTTAAACTGTATATTATTTTACAAACGTATTACTACATTAACACAATGTGAGACATAACATAGCATTGTTGTATAACCAGTGAAAATTTTATTCTTAAAAAGCACGAAATATACTGTATTATACTTAATAGTGGCTTATTTGGCAGAGCGTTCGATTTTTGGGCAAAACCTTCAAAGCGGAATAAAAATTTAGTTCTGCAACCCACCACATATAACCCCCCATTTGCATTTGGCAACTATGGAGTCTAAATGTCTTAACCTTCTTCTATTTATTTCGACTGGATTTGATATTAAGCTGTGGGTTCCCCGTCACGCCGAGGAAAAGCATGTGGCACAGCAGAGTAACTATGTCCAGTAATGTTAAAACTGTTAGACATTTAAAATGGTTAACGTAAAAAACTTGGCAATCTACGAAATCCGAATGTAAATAGGCTAAACGAAATCTTACAACTTATTGACATAATAAAGAAATCCTTTAACAATTAATTATGGGAAAACTACCCGCTTGAATGGGGGATTTATGAAAATAGAATAGACTTGAAAAAGTAAGAAGTTTTCGTAATTAAGAGTAGAAAACTTTAAATATTGATTATTATAGTGAATTCAACACGCTTTTGGTGTTAATAAAATAAAAAGTACGTTCTCATGTACATACACTTTTTATATTGGTAATAGGTTATTGGACATAAATAAATAATATGGCCAGTAATTTGTTAGTTAAGTTTCGCTAGAGTAAATAAAGGCGGATATGCAATAAAAAGGCGGGCGTGGGCTAGAGGTCAGCGCTTTAGACTTCTACGCCGAAGGTCCTGCGATCAATTCCCAGTAGCGGACCATCGGATTTTTAACGGCGGTTCTCCCTCGCAAGGCAATGGCACACTAGCTAGGTATTCTGCCTGGTAAATCTTCTCTGGAGTAGAAGTGTTTACACTTCCCGTGGTTCGGAGCCCACGTTAAGCTGTAGGTCCTCTATGTTTACGACTTTTTTATTAATTAAAAAATCGCTCATATTAAATTACATCTGGTACAGAGGGAAAAACTAAAAATAATGTTAAACGGTTTACTTTCAAAGTATTTTAAAGAAGTAATATTACTTATTCAGTTTACGAATCTCGATACAGTTATGTAGAAAAACCTGTAACTTCATTTTAATATTGGCAATGAACTTGTTCTAATAAAACAAATACCATATTCGATCTTTACTTATCTTTTACAAAACCTAAGTGCATATTTAAATGATAAATGACAATATATATGGCGATAGATAATAACATAAAAAATGGGTTAGTTATAAAGCACTTTTACATTCGCTTTAGATATTAAATACCCTAACATAAAAGTTCAAACGGTATTATGAGGATCATAGCGCTTTGAAGTGAATACCTTTTCGTATCTTATCATACAAAACGTACTGCAAACATTTAATATTAGGTAAGTATAAATTAAATTTAGAAGAACTTGCTTTAGAACTAAAGAATGGGAGAAGAATTCTAAAGGTGTATTATATAAATCAAAGTATTTTTAACAACAAAATCAGAGAACTAGTTTTATTTAGAAAGTCGGAAATTCTAATTTTCATATTGAAATTAATTTCGAGAAAGGGAGGGTAGATGCTTGAGACATGAGAGGAGGAAGGAAAAAAGAAGGAAAGTGGAGAGAAGGAAGGAAAGAGGAGAAGAGGAAGGAATTGAGAGGACGCAATGGGGGGAAAGGAAATGAGAAGAATGGAGAGAGGAGGAAAGGAGGGGGAGAGAGAAGAAAGCGGGAAGGAGTGGACAGAGGAGGAAAGAAGGAGCGAGGCGATTGAAATGCGAAAGAAAGGGAAAGGAAGTGGGAGAAAAAACGGAGGGATGAAAATAAAGCGAGAAGGAGAAGAGTGAAATGAAACCGCAAATTAAAATTTTTTTATAGTGTAAAGGCGTTTAGTTATAAAATTACAAATATACGGCTCATGTTCAAGGGCGTATCCAGGGGGGGAAGCGGCCCCCCTTCCAAGGTGGAAGATGGTCAGAGAAGTACAAGAGCATCCGTGTATTTAGGGATCACTTCGTCGATATTGTTAAAGCATTAGAGACATTAGCTGAAGAGGTAATGCAGCAAAGAGAAAAAAATGCGTATCAAATGCATGCAGCGGCGTACAGATCTTCATTTGTTGTGTCAGTAGCATTAATTGTGAAGTATTCCTCTATACTGGAACCCGTAGCAAATACACTTCAATTAAAGGCACTTGATATAGTTAAAGCTAACCAGCACATTCAAATTATTCTCGTTTTGCTAAGAAAGCATCGGGAAGATGCGGAGAACGTCACAGCTGACATTTTGAAAGAAACAGGCGACATTGCAAAGCATTTGAATGTTGATATAACCGCCACTGGTGTTGCTGGCCGACAAATGCATAGAAGCAACCCTGCAACCGGAAGTCCATCCGGATTTTGGAGAAGGTCTCTAATAATTCCTTACTTGGATTCCATCATATCATCTTGCAGACAAATCGCTCGCATTTTCATTGATACATTTCCATACGAGTAACATGAGAGATGTTCTGTTGGAGGAATGGAATGAAAGTACTTCATCTTGTGCAACTTTTTACAATTTGGAAAGCCTCGAAGAAGGAAGGAAATTGTGGTTCAAAATGTGGAATGAAGTAAAAGAAGCGCCAGATATCATCGAGGTCCCCCTTCCCCCATTAAGAAATTGGATTCAGAAAGCTGCCCCCCCCCTTCGGTTTTGAGCTGGATACGCCCTTGCTCATGTTTTTGATTGAGGATATAAATTAATACAAAAACGTTCTTAAATTTCATCAAAAAACAGTTTTCCAGATTTCAAAATGGTAGTGCATTTTATATGTTTTAACAGCATTCAACTGTAATATACAGGGTGTACCAGAAATAGATATAAATATTAAATCCGATGGTAGATTACAATATATACAAACTAGAAAAAACATTTCTTTGGCAATGGCACCCTTAAGATATGAGAAAATATCTAATAATTGAAACTTTGACCTAAAACTGTTTGAGTACCGCAGGATAATAACAAAAATTTGAGTTCAAAGACATGTTATGCAAAGGAGAGTAAGACAGAAGTGCAAAAAAATTTCTTATTACCTGCCACAAACCAATACTATTAGGTAGGTCAGTAATTTCTATTCAGTCTGTTGCTGTTATCAGAAGCTATAGTGCGTATCAGAGTCCCCGTGCAGCATGGTGAAGATACAAATACAACGTTGTCAAACTTATTTGTGAGGCACCTTTAAGACATAAAATTTAATCCCTTTCACACAAAGGTTTGAAGTATGGTAATGCTATTGTAACCCCTAAAAGAAAGCTTGTTGTTAAATGCCAGGTTCAGTGGTTCTAAAACATTTATATTTTATTAAACCTGAGAGTACAATTAATGTGCAAAAAGTGCAATTAATTGTTTATTATTTACATATTTATAAGAGTAAAAAAGAAACAAAACAATTACCAGCTTGATATAATAAGCAAGCACTATTATGTAACTATGTTTTATAGTTAATTATCATTGTCGCTAAAAATATTTAGATCACTATCACTATCACCAGCGTTCATATTGATAATTATGGGCTCTATTTCGTCCATTATGTTGTCAACTATCCACATTGACTTTTCTATTTTCTCCACATGACCTGCGTAGTTGCTCCAATTTTCTGGTGTCATTTGAGAATATGCTTCCTTGATTAAATTTTCAACGACATTTACCTTAAAAGTAGTATTTTTCTCACCTATATACCTTTTTCACATTAGTTTACAAAGAGAAATTCCTTATTGTATATAACAAAACAAATTAAGAACTTAACATTATTATCTTGGTTGGTTAATATTACTTTTGTTTGAGAACTTCTGAACACCTACCTCATTTCAACAAAATAAACCCAACGTGCTATTGTTAAGAGATTACGAATACTGGCAACAATGTCAGTTTTTGTCCCATAAGCAAACCATTGCCATATCTTCTCTATGCTGCACGGTGACTCTGAAACGCACTATAGACAAGTTTTTACGTGTTTGAACTTTGGATTTACTTTACAATTAGGTAATAACCTTCTACAGCTTAAATGCATTTTCTACGAATCATCAGAAGTTCTCAAAAAAATGTTTATTTTATTTTTTAAATCAAAAAATAAACTTAAAAGATTTTTGAAAAATGAATTGTACAAATTGAATTCTACTTGAGCCAATCTGTTACTGGTTTCACATTTAACAGAAAACAGAATATTTGCGACGTACAGGCTTTCCGTTTCAAACGGCGGTTGCGAACAACTCGACTTTAAAGTAAATTCAACCTAACCTCAAAAATTAGAAAAACTGACACGATTGGGTTTGCTGCAGATGGGGTAACTTCTAATTACGTAAAATTAAGGAAGAAGCTTTTAAAACTTTACAACTGTCACTGAGTAATAAACAAAATTCAAGGCACGAAATATATTTATAGTTAGATTCGACAAATATGGACATTTAATTATAAAATGGAGAAGTTCGACCCCAAAATGTTTTTAAATTATTTCAGGAAGTTATAATCTGTTTCATGTACTGAACTACATGTTTGCCGAAATATATTTTATGCAGTCATTACGACCAACAGTGTTTTGAGGTTAGGTTTCAATTAAGTTCCACGTTTCTTGTTAAAAGTTGAACTAACGCGATATAGAACGACCCTGAACAATCGCGCATAACATAAAGCAAATACTGTGCTTTGACTGGCTAGTAACTTTTCATATTTCGTTTTTATGTTGAATCTGAAAGCACCTAAAACTTTTAATATGATGTCACCTTCACATTCTTATTCGTCGTTCATCGGCATTCTCTGACAAGTTGCTTAGAGTTAGTTTATGGAAGATATTTGGTGGCACATTCATATGTTGCCGTTCTTGTACATGAATTTTTTTTATAAAATGTGGAAACTTTTTCCGCCTTCAAATTAAACCGCTCCGCCATATCTTTTAATAACTAGAATTAAATGTCTTTTTCCATTACCGCTAACATTTTTATGTTCTCGCCATACTCTAGCAAAAGAGTTGCTGTTCGTTCCTTGAACATTTTCCTCAATTCAATTTTTCATTTATAATAAAAAGGTTTCATTAAGGGGATCCTAAACTGATATAGCAGTTGAAAAGTAAAGTAATATCCGTAAACCATTACTTTCCGTATTTCGTCCTTTCGGAGCTTAGGGCCGTCTACTTTTTTTTTAATTCATTCATGCTACCCACCGGAACCGCTTTTGCGTTACTTCAGGGGGGTGCTGGGGTCGCTTACATACTAAACATTCATGCAACATGCACCCTAAACTAAACGGCCGATCGGCCGCATTTCACTGTGACCTCGAGTGGCAGTACGTATGCGCACTGCTCCATCGAGGTCCGCAATGCCGTCTACCTGAACGTTGGAAAACAAACTGTAGCCAATGTAAAAGACAATACGTGTAGTATACGACAAGGTAAATAGCTAACAGTCTTTGAATTTTTCTGATAGTAAGAAAATTAGATAAATCTTGACATTGTGGTCGTGTACATTACATTTTTAAAGGATGGTATGGTAAACATAGCCTGATATTATCGTATATTTGCACCATTTTTGGCAATGGTTTATCATTAGTTCTTATGATTATTTCGCTTTATTTCAAATTTGAATATGCTGTCTATTGGTTAAAAATAGCACGTTTGAAGGTCGCCTGTTAACGTAGATACGGGACAATAGAAAAAGCTTATTTTGAGTAATTTTAGTAGCCCAGGAGTCCAAAAAAGTGTTCTGTTTCGTCATGATTGTAATGTTCTTCAAATCTGCATGTTTCTTAAAATTGACGGTTTTGTTTCGAACTCGGTCAACACTTACATCTGGTTGGTTTCTCCACTTTTATATTTCGTAACAATTTCATGATTTTATTACTTTGTAGACATCAATTCGGGGATTTAAAATCATTAGGTTTTAGTTTCTCTGACGCAATAGTGGAAATGAGGCATACTCGCAGGTAATCACAGGGCATTTGTAGTACATCAGAGGTAATTTAAAGGTAATGCGAGGTAATCTTCAGTTGTATTCTACCTAATGTATGTCATGGGCGCATTACCAAAACAATACGCAAAACTCCTTCTCTTGTACTTTCTTCCTACACTTTGAACATTTTCCTTTCTAGTTTTGTAGTCTGTTTCTATCAAAGTTCTAAGATCTCATTAAATCAGAGTAAATTTGCCTTATAATTAACACTATTTTCAGAGATCATTATCTGCACGGTTTAGGCCCACGAGATCTGTTTCGATTCAATGGTCGATCTTCTTCTTACCGCACTCTTTCCTTTTGGTGTATATTCAATCGCTATCCTTGGGAGGCGCTCGTTTTCAAACATTATAATTGCAATTAGGCGTGTCACTACCTAACAATTGTAAAAGTTTCTACTAAGGGTTGTTGATCCGATGCATTTTCCAGAATTGCAGACACAAAATAAAACAAAAAAAAATGAATTAAAATTATGTAGTTATATTAAAGTTTAGAGATTCCAGCCAAATATTTTTAAATACTGCTAAAGATTTTATTACTTCTTGCCAATTTCACTGCTGTTTACAACTTTTAGTATCACAATCAAATTGTCGCTTAAACTTTTTTGGTTTGCTCTTGACCTCAGTTATACGGAGTGTCCATGACAAACGCGCGTTGGAAGCGAGTCTCGTAAACGATAAGAAATTATTCGGTTAAATGAATCTCAAGTTTTTGTTTTTATAAGGAGAATTAACTGATTAGCTGACGAGTTGGTCACGGGGGCAATCTTTTGCTGCTGGTTCTGGTATTTTTAAAGGAAGTCTGGAACAGTTTGGGTCAAACTGAAGCAGTGCAAGAAAATGCAAGGCACTTCGGGGTAGTTTGAGGCAATCTTGGGGGATTACAAGAGGTCAGGTCTTGTATTTTTGGGGCAGTCCGATGCTTATTCAAGCGGTCCCAGGTATCCTTCAGACATTTCAATGATTTTTGGGTGGTTCAGAACATTCTTAGGACAGTATTACAGAAGGGTAAATTTATCCTTAAAATTTTACCGTTGGCAACCCCTCGATATTAGCAAAATCATAAGACAACAGGGTGTCGACATTATTAAGTTTTTCTTAGTTATACTATGAATTTCAAAATACATTCTTATAGTTTGTTCCATTTTCAAGATACTGGGGTCAAGTTTGGTAAGTGTTTTTTTTGCAACTTCTTTTACTGATTTGCAGCCTCACATAAGAAATCAGTTTTTACAGGTTATTACGAAAACATAATTCTGTTGTATATCGAAATATATCTAGCAAACCTTATACCACAAAAATGAGAGAAAGATTTCCGTTCAACGTTAATATTTTGAAAATGTAACAGCTACAAGATATTTAATTAAAGTATGGTGTTTGGCGGACGAGGTGGCATAAGACTGGAATACGGTCTAATGCGTCCTTGCCAGAAAATTCAGCTACTTAACACCGGAATCCCTGCATTACTATTCTACATAAAAAAATTAAAGTATACTGCACTAAATTATACAGGGTGTATCAGAAATAGGTACACTAGAAAAAACATTTCTTTGGCAATGGGACCCTTAAGATATAAGAAAATAATAATTCAAATTTGACCCAAAATTAGTTGAGTACCGCAGGATAATAACAAAAATTTGAGTTCAAAGACATGTTATGCAAAGGAGAGTAAGATAGAAGTTCGAAAAAATTCTTATCACCTGCCACAAATCAATACTATTAGGTAGGTCAGTAATTTCTGGTCAGCCTGTTGTTGTTATCACAAGCCAGACAAGTTTTTACGTGTTTGCCACTTTGGATTTACTTTACAATTAGGTAATAACCTTTTACAGCTTAAATGCATTTTCTATGTATCATCAGCAGTTCTCAAACAAAATTTTATTTTTTTTTATTTCAATCTATACTGAAAATTAAACACAATTTTTATGCAGATCCTAGCAATCACTGAGATGTTAAAAAAATGTTCTCATTTAACAAAATATATCTTTTACTGCTTACGAGATCTTCAGGCGCAGGGCTTATCAACATACTGTACGTATATATTAAAACAATGAGAGAGAGGTAACGATTAAACAACAACCGAAGAAAAAGAACACTATACGAGTAAATTTTCTAAACAATTAGTGTGTTATATGCGTATTTACCTACAAAACATTCAAATCACAGGTTTTACAGTTATATTTACTAAGGAAACCGTTTCAAGTTAATGTTGGTGTCCCAACCCATTTTCACGTAAAGCTACATTAAATGACAATTTTTTTTACATAATTTCTACAAAGCCGCTGTAGAAAACGAGTTTAAAGGCGTTCATAGGTCGGTATAGTTTTACGAAATGTGAAATCAAAATACAATCTTTACAGGAAAATTTAAAAAAGTATTTTTTGAATTACGGATTTCTACTGTTCTGTCAACTGCAGGAATGTTTGTACTCATTGCAATTCTATCGCTTAAGGGTTATTAAATAGCTTCAAGTTTATGTCAGTGGGATTATCGGTTTTTGAATATGCTAGCGTTAAATTAAAATTTTTCAACAGTCACTAAAAGGCATTAGAATTTAGTTTCGACCATCAGTAGAAAACATTTTGTAACTTTTACGTACCTCTGATACTTCACAAAATTAAAACAAACCCGTTTTTGACAACATTTTTTGACATTTTAATAGTTTAGATGCACTGGATTTTAACTTTTGTTATCCGTAACATTCTAATACAGAAAACGTATTAAGTAAGTCAAAGTTTAACACAATTAAGTTTCAGGTTTTTGAGTGAGAAACAGTTAAATAGAAAACTTTTGATTGCGTGCTTTACTTTTGCCTTAAAAAAGTATGCGAATCACATTCGACTTGAAGTGTACACATTTTAATAATTGTGTTTTCTGATTCAATACCAAGAAATAAATATGTGTTTATTTCCGTTTTCGGTTCCAACCACGATAAAAAAGTTGATACATCGCTAATCTTCCATGTTATTAAATAATGAAAACATTTCGTGTTACAATGAAAAAACTGTTGCCAGCTAAATTGGAAATTTGATCCTTTTATAGTAATGACACTTCCTGTCAGGCTGACATCTTAGAATAGTGTACAAGCATATAAAATAATTGCATTACAACTTTAGATTCGAAGTTATAAGACTAAAGTCGAAACTCCAAACCGAAAATCAAAATATTATTCTCTTCGATAGCGATATTACAACTTAATACCAATAACAAAGTAAAATTTCATTTCAAGATTTTTGACTTCTAATGGTATTTAATTAAAGTTTTCGTCGATGTGGCTCTTCCAACCTTCCATAGGTACACATGAAAATTTCATTTTGAGCACCTAGAAATTTAAATATCTGCTATATTTTTTATGACTGGGGTGGCTTAGTGGTAAGAGAGTCAGGCTTTGGATGTAATAGTCCAAACGCTTTCCGGTTCAAATCACTCCAGGGGTCAGAAAATGTTTCCCTGGTTGGTCGGTCCTGGGTTGCGATCTGCATTTGTCATTAGGGATTAAAAAACCTTACATCAGGCCGGTTAAGTACGATTATGCATCCACACGGCAACCCGCAGAGTCGGGCCCTGTTGTGCATTGCACAAACTAGCTTAGCCTTGCCTAACACAAAAGCGATGGGCCTGCAAGATCTGTGGAAGCACCGTAAGAATAATAATTTCTTTTTTAACCTTGCGTGTGAATCTCTGTAAGTAATATGGTTATACGGATTAAAAATACAGAATGATCCACAAAATGGTTAATACAATTAGAGCCAGATACTATAGAACGTAGTATCCAATATACAGTGTGTTTGTTGTAATTATTTCTGATATCAGAAATTCCCACTAAACCAGTAAACTGTTGTATATTCAAATAAATGACTAGTTTAGGCAAAAACGTGGTAGGTAGTTTGTACAAGGGCCTCGGTGGAGCAGTGCGGATACGCGCTGCCACTCGAGGTCACAGCGAAATTCGGTCCGATCGGTCCAGGTTTCGAATCCCGACTGGGGCGACCGCATTTCACTTAGTTAAGTTTAGGGTGCATGTTGCATAAAGTTTTAGTGTGTAAGGGACGCCCGCACCCCCCTGAAGTAATGCGAAAGCGGTTCGGGGGGTGGGGGCGGTAGTATGAATGAATGAGAGAAAAAAAAAAGCATTTTGTACAACGACCTCATACTTTGTCCTTGTATTACTTTAGTAAACCAGGGGAAACAAAAAAATTAAAAGGTGGTAGTATAATTATTATTTTTAAAATTAATTCTGCCAACGTCACATTTTGAATTTTTTGTGCCCATTTCCCTTACTGGTCTCCATAACTGTACTGTGTTTATTACCTACATCGCTAATATAGTATCGTTGTTTGTTTAAATTTGGTGTTTAATATCTATAAAGTTTCGTTTCAAAGTGTTTACGGATGTAATCAAAAGCATACGTAAATATCAGCAACCATGACGTCAATTTAAAAGGATAATTCGACGACTATAGCAACTATATTTCATGTTTTAAATATTATTTTAAACTGTACTTGAAATAATTGTAATAAACCGTTGATTCGTCAATAACTTGTACCTTTTACAAATGAAGCCGTTTAGAGCGCAACTTTGTTTTTGTTCTACTTGGAAATGTTTAGCAATTCTGAAAATTTTCCTGTATTGTTGTATAAAATTGTGTTTGCCATCAAATATTTTATTTTTAGGTCATACAAATGACAGTATACTGGATGTTTGTCAAGTACTCATGTTTCATATACAATTTTATAGCATTCTAACGATCTTCCTCTATTTCTGCCAGCCTCCCTGTCGTTTCTCTACATATTAATAATTGGAAATCATGAGAATTATGTTAATTACTTGTACAGATAACATGTTTTTCAACAATAATTTTAACTTGGATAATTCTACCTATACTAGCTGTAAATACAGTCGAACTCCCATACAATGATTTTGGGATATAAAAAAAAAATCACTATATAGCATTCATGTTTAAATACGAAATTAATCGTATGTATTTGATAGCCGGCAACAATTTACGTGATATTTTGATTATCAAACTGAATTACACATAACCTAATTCGTTTTCGGTTTGTATCAAGTTCTTTGTTCTGTTTTAATACCTTTTCACGGTTATTTACAATTACCGACACGCTGTTGGCGGCAAAATCAAATTTTGCGGAGACGTATATTTTGGTTTGATACTCTTGTCGACGTCTTCCAATACCTCTAACTAGTCTCCAATACTCAAATATTTTCGTTGTGCATTTTTAAAGAACTGTTTGGCACAACACCAAGATAGCAACAACAGCGCAATAAGGGATGTGAATACCAAAGATTCTCTTAAGTGCATCATTAGCAGGCTTAGGATAGCTATACATTAGCATATCTGCATATGCAAATGTATATTTTTACTGTTATATACAATAAATGCATATTTTGAAGGTTTCTAATTAAAGATGCATATTTCTAATAAATTTTATATGAAGTTGCATAAAAAGTAACTATTTTGAAGGATTTAAGTACTTTCAAAGCAGAACGGCTTGAAGTTTTTCCAGGGATCCATGACAATCTTTCAATAACAAACGCAAATTTATTTTAGTCAATTGTTAGAAAGCTTTAGGGATTATAAGCCCAAGTAAACATAATTAATATACGTAATAATATCACTTAAATTTGATCTGAATTCAATTTTCATATTAATTTATAATTAATTATTTTTTCTAAACCTGATGAATAGAATCTTGTCCATTAGTTGTACAAAGGCAATTGCAACTTCAAAAAAAGCCCCTTGCAACTGGGCGAGTTTATAATGCTCTATATTGAATACCTACTTAAATCAGCAGAACGTGATCTGACTCTTCTTTTTTGAAGATCGCCAATACATAATAGTATATTTTTAAGTTGTCAAGATTTGGACAAGCTAGAGTTGTAGAGTGTACATATATATCAGTTCCATCCGCAGGTGATGTACAAACCCCATGGATTAACCCAAGTAGAGGTTTAAAGTATTTAAACAGAACATTAGATAATACAATCATAACAGGATAACTTGTTTCTGTTATACTCAAATATTCAATATTCAATAATACCAAAAATAATTTAAATATTGATTCCTATATAAATAATTATAAGAAATAGATTTGGCAGATAACCATCTCGATATTAGTTTCTTATCATATTCATCTACGTTTTGGAGTATAAAACATTTGATAAAAGAATTTCTAACAAAACTGAAATGTACACTGAATTCACCAAATTTAAAAAAATATAAATTTGTAAAACATTAGCTCACTATGATATTGTTCGTTTCATTTGCAGCAAACATAAAATTTTCTTCCCTGTAAGTTTTCCGTTTGCAAGGGTACCACTGGCTTTAATACTTGTTGATAATAAAAAATTAAAAACTATTATTATATTTGCATCTATATGTATATACAGGGAGTGTGTAAATGAACGAAAAAGCCACACTTGGCGATGTTCTTCATAAAATTCTTAGTCGAAAATCTTAATACTAAAATATATTACCATGTTTCCTGTGTTCTCAGAGACCATTTAAAAGAAACACATTTGGCAAAACTGTACCCAAACAGGTGTTGTTACTATGCACACGGTAACTAACTACTTATAATAATAACCTACATATAATAATTGTTCGAATTGAAAACCGTCTACTTGAAACATAGTTCCAATCTTCGTGGTATCGTTTGCATTATTCGCTCCAGTATTTCTGGGGCAATTTCTAATACTGCCGCGTTAACTCTCTTTTTAACTTCGTCAGCGTTTGGTGGAGGCGTAGCAAAAAATTTTATTTGATAAAGGGTCAAACAAAAAACTCTAAAGGATTGGGATCGGGCGATCTCGCGGGCCTTAAAGTGGGACCGCCGCGACCAATCTATTTGTTTTTGAAGTGTTCCTCCAACCACTCTCTTATATTACGGACAAAATCAGCAGAAGCTCCATCATGCGTGTATATCATATTAGGTAATATGTTCAACGGAATCTCATCAATAACTTGTTGTATCCATCGGTATCAAGACGATTGGTTGGGTAAATTGGTCCAACAATCCTGTGGTTTATTTTGCCTAGCCTTACATTAGCGGGAACCTTTCGTTGGTGACCTGCATATTCACAAAATTCGTGTGGATTTTCCTCAGCCCAATAGTGAGTATTATGCAAACTAAATCGGGTAAACATGCAATTATCGCTCCAAAGAATACGTCTTAAGAAGTCACCATTGTCACGAATTCTATTTATAATCTTGTTGCAAAAATTCAATCGGGATGTGGTTTCACTTTCATAGAGAGGCTGAAATTTGCGGCCATGATATACATAAAGAAGGTTTTCTCGTAGAACCAAATGTACGGTCTCGTTACTAGGGATATTTAATGTCGCAGCTAATTGCCAGGTACTCACAGGGGGATCTTCATGTGTTGCGTCTTGGTATAATAACGCATATTAAAAGACCGGATGTCCAACCTTTGGGGACTTCCTACAGACGGTGGAAGTATGGTACAACATTTTAGTATTAGCATTTTCGACGGATTTTACGAAGAACATCGCCACGTGCAGCTTTTTCATTAATTTATACTAGTTGTAATCAATTTATATTACTATGCGTTTGCTATTACTTAAATCCTTAGATTCGAGATGCTACTTTAACTGTTGATTCTAAAACGCCCTTGCAACACCGTCATTAAAGAGATTTGTCGTTATGCAAGTTGGGGACGTGGAAAATCTTGTAATGAAGAATAAAACCCGTACAATATCTGATAATGAAGATTCTAATAATGTAGAAATAGAAATACGCTATGTTCTTCCAGTTGAAGAAATGTTTGATGTCCTGGATGCATTCCATGAGGCCACGTAGGAAGGGACCGAATAAAAAATTAAATTACAGAACACTACGCAAATATTACTCAAGAAAAAAGATCTATTTATTTGACGCTTTGTTACTCATGTCATTCAAAACGATGTAGAAAACGAAAGGAAGTTACTGTAAAACTTATACTTCACAAGAAATTTAACAGCCGGGCGCAAGTTGATTTAATTGACTTACAATCTGAGTAGAGAGATAATTCAAATTTATACTTGTTTATTAGCATCACCTGACCAAGTTTATCATTTTAAGTGCCTTAAAATCAAAGACGGCCCTCGAAGTAGCCAAACACGTAAAAGACATTTTTTCTGTTTTGGGGCACCATGCATACTGCATTGGTATGTAGATATTTAAGTCCAAGATTTTATGTTTTACAATATTATTTTACATTTTAGTGTGAGAGTTTGTAAATGAAATGATTCGAATTGCAGCTTTAGAGTGGCACGGATTAAAATTGGTAAAAGGGAAACCTCGTCATAGCCAAAGTCAGGGAAAGAGCAAATCAAGATATTGAAGCGATGTTAGTAACGAGAATGTCTGATAATAATACTAAAGAATGGTGAAATGGCTTAAATACAATTCAGTTTATGAAAAATAGATCTTTACGTGCCGTTTTAAAAATGTCTCCGTATACAGCATTGTTTGGGATAGAACCTAAAGTTCGTCTTACTACAACAAATTTACCCCCCTGCAACCAATAGAGAAATTGCTAGTGAAGAAAATTTAGAACATTTATTAGAAGGAAATGAAGAAATAAATCAAGAAAATGAATTTTTGGATATAAGTAATGAGGAGTATACTAAAAATAATGTAAATCCTAAAATTTTAAAGGAAAGAAACGTGCAAATTTTAGGATTAAGGAATAAAGCTGCGAAAAATCTCTAAGAACAAGCACGTAAAATGTTAAAGACTTCGAATGCAAAATATCCATCCACCTGTCCAATGGGTACTAATGTAACTGTTTCTATTTCGGATGTTGCTCGCGGATCATTACGAAGTGACATTGCTGTTGTAATGGAAGTGGATAATGCAACTTGAAAAAAGGATGGAGTTTTACAAAACAATAATATGTGCGAAACCAATTTGAACCTTGCACAAGTTCAGACTTTATACATATAAATAATGTTCTTAGCAAATCGACATCATTAACGAAAGCAGCTACTATTGCCTCTGGAAGTATACAAGAATATCAAAAGTGCAACTGCACTAATTTTGTCGAAATAATAATTGCTCTATAGAAAAAATAGTAGATTATGCAATTCGAAATGTCACCACAGTTTCTCTTGTTCAAATAAATAAAATTAATGTCAAACTAGAGAAGATCTAGTTTATTATTTAAGAACACAACATTTACAATTTATGCTTGATAGAGGTATGTGAAATAATTCGTAATCACAAAACCTGTTAGTTGTTTTAATGTGCATAATACCTGAATTTCTTAGTCATTATGCATAATAGCTAACCATTTTAGTTTTTTCGCATACCACTGAATTTGCCAGTTCATCATCATTGATATTAGCGGTAACATACACACCCTGTATAGAGCCTGTTCCAATTAATAAAGCGAGTATTTTTCAGACAAGGCAGCCCCTTGCAACGTAGTCCTCTACCTACTTCCTCATTGAATCGGT
Source organism: Limonius californicus (assembly GCA_014611495.1). Classification (NCBI taxonomy): domain Eukaryota; kingdom Metazoa; phylum Arthropoda; class Insecta; order Coleoptera; family Elateridae; genus Limonius; species Limonius californicus. The sequence goes on along the minus strand of JABXWE010003470.1, from coordinate 27,611 downwards.
TTAAACTAGCATTGTTACCCCAAGTCATTTACTTGGGTAAACTAGAGATTATAACACCCAATTGTTGCCATTGTGCATTCGTGGCGGCTCGCCAAGTGAAGTAGGTGAAGTGCCTCTTCATTTAAAATTTTCATTCAATTGCGAATATTTATTTAAATTACATAACAAATCATTTATCGGCATTACAAATATTAGGAGTAGTTTATTTATCGCATACATACTCGTAGATACAATAAGCTTAGTGAAAACAAACACATTACATTTTTTCTGGTCCCCTTGTACTTAAAAATTAAATTTTAAATGCGGTCCGCCGAACGTGAACGCAGTGACCATAAAAAATCTTACATACAACATTCGTGCAATTTGTAGTGAAGAGTCAGCTTCAAACGTATTTTAACTCTGCACTTATACCTCCGTTGATACGGCAACGCCTACGTCAATATCTACAATTGGTTCACGGTGAGTAGCGCAAGTGAAGAGTTCAGTCGCAATCAGCCGCTGAATTGCATGTTCGGTTTTTAAACGATTTCAACAATTTTGAATTCACATTTTTAGCTGTAGTATTTAATGATATTTTCTCTCTCACTGACATATTAGTTGACGTTTTACAAAAGAAATCATTGGATATTAATTTTTGTGTTACAAAAATAAATAAAACTATTGAACTATTAAAGAGGAAAAGGAATGACGATTTTTTTGATACATTCTTCGAAAAGACTAAAGAAATAGATATAACACAAATCGATATTTCTAAGCGCCCCACGGGGGAACACGCTAACCTTACAAATAATGACATTAGAAGAAAATACAGAATTTTGTTTTATGAAGTACTGGATCACATTGTAATGGAAACGGAAGTAAGGTTTCAAGACTGCGATAAGTTACAATTCATGTCTTTGGCTACTACGTAATTCGAACAATATGATTCGTGTTTTCCGTCTAAAGTATTTGACAGTTTAGATCAATTTTATCGCAAAATATTTACAAAAAGTCAGCGTCTTAAAATCGAATTAAATCTTCTTTATGCCGATGAAAGTTACCGCAATCTACAGGCCCAAGAATTACTAGAAAATCCCAATGAGAACAAAGAAATTTTTACCGAAGCCTACAAATTGTTTTACGTCATATTAACTATTCCGTCGACAAGTGCATCAGTGGAATGAAGTTTTTCTTGCCTTAAACGAATAAAACCGTACCTAAGAAATGCAGTACCTCAAGATAGGTTTTCTTCTTTGACAAATATTTCAATTCAAAAAGAACTCTTATTAGAATTAATAAAAAATCAACCATTTTACGAAGAAATAATAAATAAATTTGTTACATTAAAGGGCATAAGGATAGACTTGGTCTACAAAAATTAGGTAAATTGACATTGAATTATATTTTTTCTATTTGTTATTATTAGGGTTATTATAATAGCACTTCACCTATTTTTTTATCCGCGAGCCGCCACTGTCTTATCAATTGTAACGAATCCTATTAGAAGTCCATTTGAAAAATACTTCCCTTTCTTGGACTTCGTTTTTCTCAAAAGCGAAAGTGTCATTACCACCCACACCCCCGCAGTGTGGTTTTCGAAATCCGGGTAGTAACAGTGCAGTCTTAAAGTAGTCTTCAAAAATGAAGTAGTTGTTTAAGCTACTTTGTAGTAGTTTATCCACCCTCTTTAATAATAACACTGGTACCTATTGGTTTTCGTACTGAAAAAAGAAGTTTTTTTGAAATAATAATTACATGTTAAAGCAATGAAACGTAATCACAGGTTAACCTAAGACCATCAATAGATGACATACAGAAATCTATAGTAATCTTCAAGCAGTAATAATCTTCTGTGATTATCCTCTCCCGCTAAGTAAGAAGTACAAAAAGATTCATTAATTTGACGTTTGAAAAGACCATAATCTGGTCTCTAATTCGCGTAGCTGGACGAATGTTGCTAACCGACTAAGGTGCACGCTATTTCCAGTAATCTTGCTTTTAGATAAATAATGCGAAAAATATAAATACTATTATTTGAAATTTCGAATGAAAAATTATGATAAAAGTATAAACACTTTAAGCCTTTAAGTTTTATTGTGACATAAATAATTTTCTATAGTTTTTGTACTACATCCAACTGTGTGCCCACTTTCTACACCATGTTATTATTAATAGAAGCGTTTGACCTTCTTTTGTTAACAACTAAGCGATAACGTCCTTAAACGATAAGAAAGAAAAAGTAAAAAAAGCTATAGCTTCGGTTACCCAATTGTCGGAGTAAATACGATACATAAATAAACACAAAACGAATGTGCATTTTGATTAAATACCTACAAACACAAATCTAACGTTCTTTTATGTTACCAACCTGGATAGTACCGTTTTCTCTCGTACGCAACGTTGCGTCAAACCTACATCAAAAGATTCCACGTTGAGCTCCCATTCATAAGCTTTCAAAATGCCCGCGTAAACCCGACCCGGTCTGGCGTAGCGGCACAAGACAATAATAACGCGAGCGGCACGCGTGTAAAAAGAAGAGCAGAGAAAGCTACACTTGGGAAATTCCTAACCTAACATTCTCGACCTTCTGCACTCCTGATACTTTCGCGCCATTACGTGCCCGCTTTCCATCTTCCTGGAGGTCATTCTCCCCACCCCAGACGCAATTTAGCAATGATTTATCAAGATTTTGCAAGAAAAAATAATGCACGATTAGTTTCCACAAAATTAAAATATTTATATATCATATTCGGGTGCTCCTGGCCGAGCGCGGGACACCCCCCCGCGTGCATCCGCCGACCACAAGCCCGACACCTCCTTTTACATCAAAGCTTGTCCTAGTCGATCAGGAGATCGGGAAAATTGTCACGTAGGATTTACATTTATTATTTTTGATTAGAAAATGTGCTTTCTAAAGAAACAAATGATTTATGGCACAAAAAGCGAGTTGCGATGCGATGATGATTGAATATATTCAAATCAAGATGCGAGGTGCATTTGTTTTGTTTTGCGGTGTTGTCTGGCTTGCACCGGGCCGATAGCGTCCGCTTCGTAAATTAGAGAAAAAAGCGCAATAAAAAGGAGGAAATGTAACGCGAGATTATTAAATGAAAATTATGATGATAAAATCTTATTCTGTGTGGGTTGTTAGAGTAGAACTGGGCAACATGTGTATGCTGCCGCGGTTAAGTAATGTTTCAAATTCCAAAGTGGCGTACGTATAAATGGACAAGCCGTGGCAATTATGCTAAAAAATGACGGAAAAAACAAACTTTTATTGCTAATACTTAAAAGAAACATCAATTTGGTAGGTATTTGTAAACACTGAGACAGTACAAAGCATATCAAGTTGATAAGGCTGATGTAAACACGGTTTCCTCTTCGAAAACGCTTCAACTAACATAATCGCATAAATTCAATATTGACATAACTTAACAAAGGTGCAGTAAGAACTATAATTAGTTAACGTACAAGCATGGAACGGCACAAAAAGCCTAGTTACATTTATAGCTTGGTTGTATAAACCTAAAAGTAGGTCTGTGCAAGAGATGCAAAATTTACAAAGCGAGACACGGCAACGCCGCACGAATAACTTAAAACTGGTCATTTATGGAAATGCAAATAACGATAAATTAAAGTCAATTGTTTCGAATATATACTCTGCAGGTGTGATTAAAAAAGTGCACCGTTTCTAGCTGGAGGAAGTTGTGCAAAGAAGTCGACGTGCAGTGGTGCAGTTAGGGCTGATGCACGCCGCCCCACGCGGTCCACAGGACATAAAACTGATCGATCTAAGCAGGATACAGACCAGGGAGGTGGCTCACGTCATAAATTTATAAAATAATTGCTTATCCCGAGCTGTCACGTAGGTCCAACCCTAGGAAGCATATGGAAATAGTCCTCCAATGCAAGCCCCTGTCTGGGCCAGTCAGGCCCATGCAAAGTCTTTTTTTACATGATACCCTTCAAATATGGCGTCTGCTCTATAGTATCTTTGCTATATAATTACACAGACGTCCAGGCATTTTGAATAACACCAAATGGAATTTGTCGAGGCCCGAAATGCACCTTAAAGAAAGCCCGATTTTCAAGCTCTTCCCCAGTCACATCTGCACACAGAATTGTTGTAATTCTAACGTGTTTTGAAAATTTGTAGTTTCATCCACAATATTCGCTGCCTTTGCTCTAAAATCGTGACCATTTTCTGTTATAACTTACCTTCGCAGTAGCGAACAAGTCCTTATAGTTGAACTCAGGGCACTTGTCTTCCGTTGATTCGGGCAAAATAACTGAAATTCGGACTGTTTTTCCCAGTTCCTTTGGGTTCTTGTTGTTCACTCTTTGTGAGCCGAAAGAAATTAACTTTGCACGTTTCACTTCTGACATTTTTCATCACTTTCAACACTACAATATCACAGAACACACCGATTTCGCTCCAACATGTTTAAATACAGTACACGGCACAAACATTCATGGACACCTTCAATTTACATGCGTGCGCAAGGTTTTGCGCACTGCGTGACATTTGACAGATTCATAAACATAACCGCACTTCAAAGGAACTGATTAGCGGTTTGGTTTCAACCTTCGCTTACAGATCGCATTTTAACTATTTCTCAACCGAACCGCTAGGTACCGCCAGTAAGTCAACCTACAATTTCGGCGAAAGAATCGATTCAAACTAATAATAATGTTTATGTAGTAAATTATTAATTAAAGTTTAGTCACACTTTAATAAAATTAAAAAACAAACTATATATCCTCAGGATTTATATTTCCAGTATACATGTTTCGTTTTTAATTATAAAGGCGAAGTATGGAGTAGTGAGTTGTTCCTAATTAATTACATTAAACAAACATTTGTGTTTATCACTTATAAGTCACGTTTCTCGGGAAAATTTTAATACTAAGTCATCATCAATTGAATTTAATAAAGTGTGTGGGAGGTAAAACACTAAGGAAAAATGAATTATAAGTAACCAAAACCACAAATACCAGCCAATTAAATGTTACTTACAAATTAATTATTAAAAAAAACTTATATGTTGATGTACCAGAGTGGGAAGATCCCATTTTACTACAGAAAATATAGATTAGTGTCATGTTTATGAATAATTCATTGCAACAATATAAATTCTTCGAGGCATTATCTATCAACTACGATAACACTGTGTGGGATGTAGTCTTAAGTATTCACAAGTAAAGTAAATTTAGATAGAAGCATGGGCGAAACAAAACATTCTGAATTAGGCGTCTACTCAGAATTAGTTAATTGAAATCTGTGTTTTTGAAGGATATGACCTTCCTTCGTGTAAAGGGAACATTTGGGTTTTGCCATAAAATTCTACAAAAGTTAATGCAAAATATATAGTATTTTGTTTTTGGATCGGTTGAATAGTATTTCAGATAACTGACAAAAAACACATAAACATTGTATTATGCTTTAATTGTTAAACGTCCTAGTAAATCAAATACCTTTAAGTAGGAAGCAGATTAGACTAAAATTATGGTAAAATATTATAATCAAAGTTTCTCCTGGTGGTAATTTTACAATTATTGGATTATTTTGTAGCAGAAGTTCTACAGGGTGCTTCTAAACATGTGCGAAAATTTTTAACCACTTATAGCTGAGGTTATTTAACCCCTAAATCACCTAGTATATTTTTAATTCAACAGCTAAACTTTGACATAGGGCTTCCAAGTTACACAATTCTATACACTGTGCATAATTTTTATGTTTCAGTTCCGGTTTTGATAAATTCACTGTTTTTGAAAGCCAACAGTAGAAATACAAACTTAATTTCGAGTTGTATAAATTATATAATTGGCCGTCAAAAGTTGAAGAATTCCGAAACAGAAGTGAAAGATTTTTTTTAATTTGTAAATTCGGGTCTTGAAACTTAGATCGTTAACCTAAGTTTTTTATGCATCTTCTCAACTAGTACTCTGTTTTCTAGAAGAAGATCTTATAATTGTTTTCGAAAATGTAATATTTAAGAAGTTATTTAACAAATTTTAAGAAGATTCGATATCATTTTCAACGTATACCCTAATTTACAAATATTGAAATCAAACTTTTTATTTCTGGGGCAGATTTCATTCACTTTTTACACACAAATGAGCATTGTCTCGATATTAAGCTTGGACTATTAGCTTTCCAAAAGTAGAGCAGAGTTTATCAAATCGGACAAAAAACGAACAAGTTATTTACATTATAATTGATTGGTGTAAAACAACTTGGGAAGTCCAATATATCCTTAACAGTTCCAAATTTAAAAAAAAATTGCACTGTGCTTTAGGGGTTACATAAGCTCAGCTATACCTAGTTAAAGTTGTTCGTACATGGTTAGAATCACCCTGTGCAAATTAATATATTTTTAGAAAATTACTATCTTTGCTGCACTAAGAAACATGTGGTTTCTGTACACTATTTAAAATAATCCTACACTGTTAAGAATACTACTTTTGTTAACTACTTTTTTTGTTTGTTATTGCTATTCTTCTAATTATTACAAACAAGAAGATATAGTTATAAAACTATAAATACAAAGTTCGAAAGTTTTAATCGAATATATTAAAATTTACTATATCATGAGATGAATAATTTTATGTTTTATATAAAATTGCATCATTTACAGAGATTGATATCCAAGTTTTGTTGTGTAAGTTGCAGATCTTCATAAAAGCAACTCTCAAAAATGCATATATTTTATATTAGAGTAACAAATTATAGTTAAAATTAAGTAAAATCGCGAATATGTTATAAGTAATCTGAGGGATGGTAAATATAGCCTTATTTAGCCTACAATGTAAATTGAATATAAAATAGATGGTAAACGGAAAAAAAGCCCAAGGAAAAAAAATCCACGGAAAAAAAATCCAGGAAAAAAAAATCCAAGGAAAGAAAATCCATAGGAAAAAAAATCCAGGGAAATAAAATCCAAACTATAATTATAGTAATGTTTCACATGGTTTGTAACATTACGACTGGTTGCACAAACGCCTTATGAAGTTTGCCTTATAGTTACCTACCTTAAAAATAAAATTTTGGGGCAAAAATATATTGTTACTTAATTACTTAATTATTTAAATAGAAAAAAGAAAAGTAGACAACAACACTGAAAAATAAAAATGTTTTAGGTTAAGTTAGGTTAGGTTAGGTTAATTATTTAAATAGAAAAATGATAAGTAGACAACAATACTGAAAGATAAAAAAGTTTTAGGTTAGGTTAGGTAGGTTAGGTTAGGTTATTTAAATAGAAAAAAGAAAAGTAGACAACAATACTGAAAGATAAAAAAGTTTTAAGTTAGGTTAGGTTAGGTTAGGTTAGGTTAGGTTTGGGTGTTAAAAATTATAATCACTTCATTTTATAGTATGGATTTTTTTTCCTGGATTTTTTTTCTTATGGATTTTTTTTCCTTTGATTTTTTTCCTTGATTTTTTTTCCGTGGATTTTTTTTCCTTGGGCTTTTTTTCCTACAATCAAAATAGATACACTATGAGAAACTAGAAAGTGATGTATGTAATGTTGGTTTTTAATAATAATAATAGACAATTTCAACAGGTATTTATTTTTGTTTTATACATATTTCGACATACAAAATGTCATTTTCAAAAGCATTTAATGTAGTAAACATTTGTAGCTAGGGTAACAGCACACTGGATCTTGATCTTGGATTTGGCTCTGGTCTTCTACTCCAAAAATTCCAATAGTGGGAAATTTATGAGCTCAATTTGCTCATTCATTAAAGGTGTGTTTGTGAATTTAAAAGGCCTCAAGTATATCCAATTTACGTTTATTATCACAGAAGTGTAAAAATATTATTATATTATTTGATGTCAATGCATGATTATGTTCTAATAAGTGTTTAGCGTAGTTAGATTTTTCTGGATGTTTGTATTTATATGAGCGTATATGTTCTTTGTATCTGGTACCAAAATTTCTAATTGTTTGACCTGTGTATACAATCACGTTCAGATGTAATGTCGCAAAATCCTACAGAGTATGCAACTAATATTGCAACATTCTAGCAAGTTAAGATCTACGTTCCTAGTCACTTCAAGGCTTGTTATAAATACTCTCCGCAGGTAAACGAACCCTTTTACATTATCTAAAGTCTTTATAATAGAAAATATTATTTGAACAATTTTACAATGCGGTATGTGTACGAATAATCGTTCCAATCAGTTAATAGCAACTTACTGCTTTTATTTATTTAACGTCTATAACTTTCATAAAACAATATTGAAGTAGCATTTTAATAAAATTAAAATAATTGTAAAATGTAGAACAATTTGACAAGTTTCAGAAATTCTAAGAAGTTAACGGAACAAATAGATCCAGGTATAACTTCTCACCATTTCCACTTTCCAAAATTGAAATTAATGCTATTTTAATGTAAATATATCTGTTGATAAAAGCTTTTTTTCCAGCATGCTGTATAAAATATCAAACAATAGAATATAACAGTAAACAGATAAAAGAAACTTTATAAACATGAGTTTGAAATATATCTGGCGCCGCCGATTACGTCGATCTAAACGGCGGCGGCGCAGCGCGGCGTAGGGTTGTTTACGCCGATATTAATCGGCGGCGGCGTCGGTGCTTGAAAATATGTCGGTGGCGGCTGATCAACCCGGCGGCGCACATAGGTAATGTGAATCTCTACCACAAATTATAAAATAATCACTCTGAGATATTTTGTTTCAAAACTACCTTGCCATAGAAAACGGTTTTCCCCAATTCTTTCTTTCTTGAAGACAGGACGCAACGGATTACATAGTATCTTTAATAAACAATGCAACGTAGTGAATTTCGGCTTAACGACAGGATGCATTTACGTTATCAGTCAACAACCAGTAGAAAAGAGTTTTCCTTCTTCCTTTCAATAAATTTTCAACGGCAGTCTCCTTATCTTGTTGTGGTTGAAAGTTGTTCGTTCGAGTGAAAACTAAAAATGCCAAGGAGGCCTGGTCAACGAGATTCTTCCTTTGAAATAAGGGGAGTAATAATTAGCATGTGGGAAAATGGAATTTCGAAGGCAGAGATAGCGGGAAGGGTTGATTTATCGGTAAGTAAAATATTTACCTGTATAATTTAAAATAACTTTTTCTGCAACCAAATACTTAAGTATTCGTTCATACCTTTATTATTATGCACTTTAAGTTACAGTCGTGTTTGAACCGTTATCGTCTACCTAAATTTAATTTTCTTTCATTATATGAAAAATGTACAAGCCGTTTCATCAAAAAAATTACTTTTCGTAAATAACTATAAAATGTGACGTTCAATTGTTTTGTTGTAGCCGTTAATGAAAAGTTAACATTAGCACTGAGACACCGTGATGCACAGTAAATGAAATATCTATTGCTTTCGTAGATTTACACAATTTTTATAACTTTTTTTAACTTGGTAACGCCTTTGTAAATTTAGTAATTAAGTGAAGTAAATAAAATTATTAGTTAATACTACTACATAATAGTTATGCGCGACCATTTTAAATAATACTAGTTGTGTTTTCGTGGATAATGGGCCAAACACTGTTTTGGTTTAAAACTCCATATTTAAATTATAAACATTGTTATACGGATCAAGATTTCTTGAAAATATAATCTAAGTAGGACCAATAGAAGCCGAAACGATCCTAATTTTCTAATTCAAATTTGAAATTTTCTTAAAATTCTTCACCAGCTACCTACGAAAACACAGTATTTTTAATATTATGACTTAAACATTTTCTGAACTTTACTATGGTGCTTAAATTACTTGTAGTTCCCAACAGTTTTTTATTTGCATAGTGCCGAGCTCAATATTTACACTATTTTCTTACTTACAGCAAACCCTAATTGTTATGTTTTATATTTTATAATAATGTCCATTCATGTGTAATTGTTTACAGATTAGACAGCTTGAAAGATGGATAAGACGAGAAGAAGAAGCGTAAAACAATAGACCACTTTTAACACGCCCTCGTACACGACGACGGCACCTTTTGACCGAAGAAAATCGTCATGCAATTATACAAAATCTTGCCGATCATCCTTCTACAACATCAGTAATTGTACGGGATGAATTGCAGCTCCGATATAGTCCTCTGACCATCAGAATTATGTACATAATTACAATGTGAACAGTGTAATTTCTAAACAGCTGAGTTTAACAAATCGTTTGTTCTATCTTTTGAGTTGAATAAGGTGTTGAAAGTGTTTTTTGTTGTTAAATAAATTACTTTAAATGTACTTGCTTTGATTATAATTTTAGAAATTTTCTCCGATATATCAGCAAAATAAGGAATTGGAATATATTTAACATTTTCAGAGTGGTCTTTTGAATATATTCTTTGAATTGCTAATTTATAATCTTTCTTTTTAATTAGTGTGTCTATCAGTTTTGTGTTCTATCCATTACTGTGTGCAATTTATTTAATAATCGAAATCTCTTTGGTGTAATCACTGTTACTTAGGAGAACTCTTAGAGCTCTATGTACTGTAACGTAACGTAGTACTGTTACTGTGGTAGTACCCTGTACATAAGATTGTGGTGGTGGTTTGGTGAAGACCCTGTAAGGGGCGAGGGTGGAAGAGGAAAGACAGATGGTGCTAGGGCGCCAGTGGTGCAAGGTTGGGTGAAAAGTGGTGATCGACAGGAGAAGGTGTGCATGGTACGAGTAGCGAGACGACGCTGTCCGCGTAATCGAGATATAAAGATATCGACGCTGCTGTCAGTGTAACAGATACCGACGCGGCCATCGTCAGCATCCAAGTGAGCAACATTTGCATCGAGTCGGTAGGTGATGGGGAAGATAACCTGAAAACAACGCCACGACGACCATTGTCACCACCACGGTTTTGTTATTGTTTGGTTGTTTTATTGTGTTTCGGTGTTTAGACTTAGTTTTAGCTATTGTTTGGTTGCTTTATTGTGTTTCTGTGTTTAGATTTAGTTTTAGACTAATAAATTCGTTTTGCTGACATTGTGGTATTTAACTTCTAGTGATCAGGCCCCGCACGTTGGGCGCCAATGTAATGTATTCTTTATTTTGAACTTTATTTGAGGCGTAGGTACCCTGATCTTGGTAGAAATTAAACACCACAATGTCAGCAAAACGAATTTATTTGTTTAAAACTAAATCTAAACACAAAAACACAATAAAACAACCAAACAATAACAAAACCCGTGGTGGTGACAATGGTCGTCGTGGCATTGTTTTCAGGTTATCTTCCCAGCACCTACCGGCTCGATGCAATGACAAATACCAGCTTGTATTAACCGGGTACTAGTCAAGGGGCGGAATATAACGTAACGTAGTACTGTTACTGTGGTAGTACCTTGTACATATGATTTGTGGTGGTGGTTTGGTGAAGACCCTGTAAGGGGCGAGGGTGGAAGAGGAAAGACAGATGCTGCTAGGGCACCAGTGGTGCAAGGTTGGGTGAAAAGTGGTGATCGACAGGAGAAGGTGTGCGTGGTACGAGCAGCGAGACGACCCTGTCTGCGTAATCGAGATATAAAGATATCGACGCTGCTGTCAGTGTAACAGATACCGACGCGGCCATCCTCAGCATCCAAGTGAGCAACATTTGCATCGAGCCGGTAGGTGCTGGGGAAGATAACCTGAAAACAACGCCGCGACGACCATTGTCACCACCACAGGATTTGTTATTGTTTGGTTGTTTTATTGTGTTTCTGTGTTTAGATTTAGCTTTAGACTAATAAATTCGTTTTGCTGACATTGTGGTGTTTAATTTCTACCAAGATTACGGTACCTACGCCTCAAATAATGTTTAAAATAAAGAATACATTACAGTATGAACAGCTTATAGGCTGCTAATTTATATGTGTCCTGTGGTATTGTGATACCTGTTTGTGTAGGTTTTCTATAAATAGTTTGTTTTTGGAATTAATTTTTATGTTTAATTTGAAATCATTAATTCATGTTTTGTTTTGTTTCTAACGTAAAGTTTATGTTTGAGTGTAGAGTATTAATAAACGCTAAGAAATCACCAATAAACTCAAATTAACTATTAAAACATGGTAAATATTATCAACGTAACGGAACCAAAATATAATTTTCGAAGATTGATGTGATTCATAAATTCGATCTTGTAAATGTTCCTTAAATATATTAACTAAAAGTGGTGAAATTGGAATTTTTATTGGTAAACAGTTTTTCTGAAGATAAATTTGTTCATTAAAAATAAAATAATTTTGATTAATACAAAGTTCGAATAATTGATCAACTCATTTCGTTTCATTAATTCAACATTTTTGTTGATAAAGATATTATTTAATAAAGGAATACACTCTTGATGAAGTATTCGTGAAAACATATTGGTGACATTGAAACTAACTACTTTTCATTGTGATGGTAAACTTAAACTGGACAACTTATTGATTAATTCCGAAGATTTTTAACTGAATATTTTGGTTTGTATTCTAAACCAGTAACTACAGCAGACGCTCGATAACGTGAACTAATTCAGACCCGAGTGTGTTCACGTTATCGAAATGTTTACATTAGCGAGCGTGGTTTTATTAATAAAGAAATCATTAAACGAAACGTTTAATAACACAATTAATATTTTTTTGCTAATTGTGTCACTCCCGCACTTAGTGCAACCCCGACTATGATTTTCACATTTTGTCACTCAATCTTAAACACTTTCTTTTATTGGATGTGGACGCCATAGGCGTAATGCATAAACGCATGCAATATGCCTGACTTAAGTTTAACAACGAATAAAATGATATCAGCGCTATTCTTACAAATAATTTGGGGAGAGTCACGTATGTACATCATAAAAACAATAAAAAACGAAATGTTTACGTTATCGAACTGTACAGGTTGTTTACGCTATCGGGCGTTCCATTTGATTCTATAGTAAGAATTTTGTGTTTACATTAGCGCGATGTTTCCATAATCGGTGGTTTACGTTGTCGATCGTCGGCTGTATATTATTTCGTGTTTTCGCTAAGTGTGGGAAATCCATTGATTATCACACACAGAGAAAGCAGAGAGGAAACACCAGTATTGCGAAAATATTAGAACAATATGTTAATCATTGATAGTACTAAAACCTCTTACAAGAATATTAAAATGGACAGAAGATAATATGTGTATTATAAGTTTAAGATTCATAGATATATAAACGCCACGATTGGCAGCATATCAAGCAAACTTACATGGAAAACGCTGAAAAAACTACAGACAAGCCCGAAGCTACGTGATGCAATTAAAAGACTGTGTGACAACATAGAGGGAAAATTAAGACTTAACGGAGCAATTTCACATAACTTCCACTACTAGTAATAAATGAAGTGATGGAAAATTCTAATAAACACATGGTTAAATCAAATACAAATCTGAAGAATACTTATACAATTATAGTACGCACGCGACATTGTTGTGATAACCAAAAGCGATCGCGGACTACAACATGCAATGAATATTTAGGCAGAAAAATTGAAACAAATAAATGTGAAAATAAACAAAGATACACGTAAAGTGATGAAGAAGTAAAAAGAGACTGCCGGTGGATGTAATAAATACAAAAAGTAGTACTCGGTGAAATAGATACACATGTATACAGGGTGTTTAAAAATGTTGTTTGAAACAAGCAAGGTATTCATGAAAAAAAAAGGCCAGTATTTTTACCAAATCATTTCACTGGTGAACTGTATGTTGATTTCTGGAATAACACTTTACCCCACGATTGGCCGACGTACCCTGAAATCATAGCGTTAATCTGTAGTTTATGCACGATGAGGTTTTTCACATTTTTCAATCAGTGTCGGAGAATACCTATATCTTATAACGACATATGGATATGTCCAGAGGTCTAATTGCAGGCCCACCTACATCTTCTGACTTTTACTCACCTCTATGTGTATTTGAGCAATGTTGTATTTATTACCTATTGGTTTCTTCATTCTTGGCTATGTTGTCTAGTAGTTATTGAAAACCGCAAGTGGAAAGGGCGTCTATTAATGTAGCGACGGTGACAATGGAAAACGCTATTATTCGCCTATTTTAAGTCATTTTAGTAGCCCTTTAACTAACTAGCATGAATCAGTGATTAGAGCTACAGAAATGAAATACATGCAGAGGGTAACGGGGTATACAAGAAGAAACCGAAGAGGAATGAAATAATTAATAACCTACTAAAACCACAATTAAAACGGAGTAGACATGTATGGAGACAAGTCTCCCAAAATAGTAATGGAATCGGAGTAGACGCAGATCAAGAAGAAAGCCGAAGAAAAAGTGGGAGGAATATGTACAGAAAATAGTGAAAAGAAAAAGGAAGACAATGGTAGAAGCGATAAGGATGGCAAGATATCGAAGAAGTTTTGGGACATGGATAATAGACGCGATAACATGAGGGTATTCAAAGATGGAGAAAAGTAAAGTAAAGTAAAAAAACAGAGAGGAGTTAGCTTCATCAAAGTTTGAGAACTTGAATTTTACAAGGAAAATATTACATACCCATCGGAAAAATTACTGACGTTTGTATTACATAACTACTGTACTTCATCTCTGCGGTTTACCTAGCTAGCGGATTAACGCAGGTAAATTTCTACGGCATTCAAGTATTGGTTCGATTTCACTCAGACCTATTATCCTTAGCGTATCTCAACACAGAACATAAACCATTAAGAGTGTTCATATTCACTTGGTATTTGAGAAATAGTAACTATTAGAGCGTCTGGTGTAAACCAGATCACTTCTGAATTCCAGCGGCACACGTTTTGACTGAGTTTTATTTGGAAACACACTTAAAACTGAATTTTAGCAGACCTATTGGTTCATAATGCTGCAGAGACACGTTCTTGAATTTTCATAACCGGTATAAGCGGACCAAAATTGTTTTTAATTAGTAGAAGTTTAAAACAAAATCTTCAGAATAAAATTTTCGGTTTGGCGTAATGGCAAACAAATATAAATTTGTATATCTGGTTGCATCACGCGACACAAACTAATTTCTTAAAGTGAACTAATAACTCTATGGAGTATTTATACTCCTACAAATGATCATTAGAATTACATTATTGTATTGGGGATTGTATGTGTATTGATAGCATAAGTAGGGAATCTCATTGGCGGATGACTCATACAAACCAAACAAACAATTATATGCTTAAGCAGAAAATATTTTAAGTTGAATTATAATATAGTAAGGTAATATATTCAATTTCATCTTAGTACAATTTTGCAAGCTACAGTTATATTTGATTGTGGATTTAATTCCATGGTAAATTATCTAAATGTTGAAAATAAATTTGAAAAACTACGGCACTGGAACGCATGCACTTTAAGTAAAATTTGTCAGCGAACGGGCAGATCGAGTTCGTGCAGTTTTGATTTAATTCGGTAGCTAGGTAAACCTCTGAGATGGAGTATACCGTCTCACTCTTCTTAGAATATACTTTTTATTTATTTACAATATGGAAACTGCGCTTTCAAAAATAAAAAGGGATAAATAGGATTAAGGTCCCACGGTTGCAAGCCGGATTGGGAAATTGTGTACGGTGGGTTGCAGATAAGATTTTTATAAATCTGCATAGTAATGCTTAGGTTTCGAAACCAAGCCAGAATCGAAGTTTTATTCAGAAAGCAAACGCTCTACCAACTGATACCACCACACTGATTTAATATGGTTCTTATGAATTGAACTGGAAAAGTTTTAGGTAGAGAAATGATCAAAATCGAATTGTACTGTAATCGTTTTCTCACATATTGATATTGCATTGCTGACTTTTAGCACCCACCTAGCTATTAAAAGTAAAAAGGAACTATTTAAAAAATTTAAGAACTTATGTATTCATGTAACAAAGCAAATTAGCAATTACCGACCTTATCCGGTTACCTACAAACGTTTTGTGGATTATAATTTTAATTCGACAAGTATGGAAGCATTATTTAACACAAAGTCTATAATATTGTGCGCTTCGCTTTGCATCTCAGAACGAACGAAATTTAATCAGCAATAACAGTATAACTATTTATTAGACCACACTTTTGTTTAAATTTACAGATCTAGGTATTTTTTCTTTCAGTTATATAATTGGATACATTCATTTGCAAGGTAGAAATATAATTGTAGGTATGCAAATTCTAAAAAGTTTATCAACTGCTTGTTAATACTATATAAAACGACTTACGAGTTAAATCGCTACGTGGAAATTTAATTGGTACAACAAAAGCTATTAAATAAAACAAAATAAACAATCCCTGCAATAGAAGTGGAAACTGAACGTACTAATCCTTGTACGTATATTTGCATGTGAGTTGTATCCGTTGTTGGAACAATACTGTACGTACTGTTCTAACTACCAAAACAATATTTATTTGCATAGTTTAGATTATATGTTGATGCATGTCTCAATAGGTTGATTACACATCTTGTAATTTTAAATAATTGAATTATTTAGTATCTGTAATTATAAAAATTTCGAAACTATTTAAAATAATTATAAAGAACGAAAAATAGTTATCATAATTAATCAATACACGATGCAAACTTCTCTAAAATCATTTTATAAAAATCTAGTAAATAAGCAAAGACGTTTTACGTCAAGATTTCTATATTTGTTTCATGCGATTCGCTTTGATTTTCAATCCATAGAGCAAGATAAGATTCAGTAACTTCGAAGCGCTCCTAACAACATTCTGAAAACAATTTGTCTTTGTCAAACATTACTAGATAGTGTTTTCAATAAGCGGGTCTTTAAAAACCCCTTCACGTTACATTCTTTACAGCTTGCAAGTTATGTGAAAATAACCATGACGGTATGAAACTAGGATGCTTAAAAATTCATTCGATCGTAATAAACTGCTAATTCCATTTGCTATGCTTCTCCACTGAATTTAATATCTTTGAATTGCGTTATAAAATAAAGTACAAAAAAGCTCATAGAAGGAAAAAGTGAATAAAAACAAATGTGAAATAGAGGGTAGGTCAGCTAAGTTGTCTCCCCTTACGTGGTTAACATATAGCATCGCACACAAAATTTATTTCTCTTCAATTTAATTAAACTGGTCAATGTTGCCTTATTATGACAATACAAAATCGAGCTGTTTATTTACCTAAATTTGAAATAAGATGGTTTCAAACAACAAGAAAATAGATTTGATGCTTTTTTTTGTGAATGCTTGTAATGTATATACCAGGAGCTAGCCAACCAATAGATCACCGCCTGGAGAAATGTTTAGACCCCTTGAAACTGCTATAAGAAACAAAAGTTTTTTAATTTCAGAATGTGTAGACCTAGAATGACTGCGAATCTGGAAAATTAACTAGCCGTATTGGAGGCAGTGAATGAGAATCCTCATGTAAGTCAAGGGGATCTAAGCACAGAATTTTAGTTAGAAAAATTCTGGAAACGAATGTATTCCTTGTTTTATTACTTTTGTGCATGAACTGCACCAAAAGGACCATCAAAAACGATTGCAAATTTTTACTTTCTTTCAGAATCGTTTTTTTTTCGAATCCATCGTTTTTAAAATACGCATTGTTTAAGGCTGAGACAAAATTCTCAAACATTAGTGAAGTGAACAGGCGTAATTCACACCATTACGCACAAGAGAATCCGCACTGGCTACGTGGCACCCATTCTCAAACAACTTTTTTTGTAAATGTTTGGCGTGACATAGTAAATAACCATATTATTGTACCACATTACTTCCATGAAAATTAAACGGAACGGTGTTTTTTCGATCTCCTACAAATTTCCATTTTACGCGGGTTGCCGGAACTTGTAGAACTTAATATACGATAACAACTTTGGTACCAACATGATGAATGTGCTGCTCAATACAGTTAGGAATTACTTAAACAATAGATCTTGAGTAAATTGGATTGGAAAAGGAGCTGTGCATCCATGGTCACTAAGAAAGTACTATGTGACTCTACTAGAATTGGTTGGGTTCAATAAAAGAAATCGTATATCGAACTTTGGTGGTAAGTGAGGATGATTTATAAAATAGAATAACGAGGCGTCTATATCACTTACACTTGTCACGTTTGCTCGAGTCCGAGGATCGTTTTTAAAACGAATTAGGAAATGCGTGAAAATAAATGGAAGCCAGTTTGAACATTTACTGAAATAAATAAAGTTTCCTATTTATTTTTTGTTGTTTTCACTTGTTTAGTTTTACTATAGTACTGTTGCACCCATGTATGCTTTTTTATACAGGGTGATAATGAATTTCAGGGACAAACTTCTAGGGCTTAAAGTATACATGACAACAAACATTTTTTGTTAATAAATGTATGGTCAAAAGTGTTTACTTTCAGGGACAGAGCTTTTCAAAGATTCTTTAAGAAGCGCCTAAATTTAGGCAACTCAATTTATCACCTACTATTTGTTTCCATAACGACGGACATTGACACAGGATAAATAAAGCTCTTTCGGAGATGTGCTTCTGTGTAGAAGCTGGGGGGGGGGGCGACAGTTTGAACATTTACTATAATTTTGTTAATTTTTGAATTAGTTATTGTAAGTTTTTCAAATAGGTAGTTGATTTTTGCTTTGTAATTTTGGTTTTTTCTATTGCTTATTATATTATTTTAAATTTAATTAGAATTTAAAAAGTGGGAAAGAGGGCTTTATATATCCTGTGTTAATGTCCGTCGTTATGGAAACAAATAGTAGGTAGTAAATTGAGTTGCCTACATTTAGGCGTTTCTTAAAGAATCTTTGAGAAGCTCTGTCCCTGAAAGTAAACACTTTTGACCGTACATTTATTAACAAAAAATGTTTGTTTTCATGTATACTTTAAACCCTAGAAGTTCGTCCCTGCAATTCATTAACACACTGTATAATACTAATACAATTATTATAAGTAAATTTGCTATTTAGTAGAGGAAGAGTTCAACTTGGCAGACAGCAACTACGATCCATTTATGTGCTATAATAAATTCAATAACCTCAATTGCGGTGATACAGTGTGTTGGGTTGCATTTTAAGTTGGGAAATTTATTTGACCCACCTTTCATATTATATGTTACAGAATTGAAACCATCTAGGAAAACAGTATGCTTCTATTCAGATTATCTGAAATAATAATTAAACAAATTACATTTATTTATTTATTTATTACATTTAATTTATTTATGCATATTTTATTATTGTTTCCTAGGCCCAATAATAATATCATGTCATAATGTTATTCGCATCCAGTTCTACTTTACATACAAAATAATCATATAAAAAATGATATAATATTGTAATGGATTTAAAGCTTTTGTGGGTTTCATAAATAAGATAACATTTTTCCCAGATAATTTTGTTAAAAGTATTAGGCAATGTAATAGAGTTTCAGTTGAGCGATCATTGTTTAGGAACATACTATCCGTTTTGGACGGCTAAGAATCTGCAACATTTCTGTCATTGCGTGATGTATATGTATTTCTGTGACCGTTGATATTAGCTGGTCCAATTTTGATGAAATTTTAAATCTAAAGAATTACAATTCATCAGCGTACTAAGCTTTTGAAAAAAAAATCGGAACCGGAAGCGAGACTTAGAATGCCTTTTTTGTAGTATTTTTTGTCCTAAAATTTAATCTGCAACATAATTGATGTAAATGTTAAGTTATTTAATGGTCCTTAAACATTAGAATTATAGTGTGCTAGGTAAATTACGAAACTAAACTAACATGAAAGTCCACATTCTGCCATATACGAGGCTTATTCGGAATTTAAGAGCTGCTTAAATATTCCCACCGAATGAGGGGTGTAACCAATTTGGTTTATTGTAGGGGAGCTTAAGTGGTAGATGAGCTAGCTACACGTCACTTCATCGTGGTTCTGTCATTGTGGAGTACAGTCGCGATAATTCGAACACGCGTTAATCCGATTTCGCGGTAATCCGAACATCAGTCCACTTGAGTTCCCTTGTCTCGATAATCCGAAAAAAATAGTGATAATCCGAACAGTACCTTTGATTTCCATTTTGCACACTCCACATTTTCCTAGAGAATAAGTGTCATCGGGGATTTACACACTGTTATGTTCACTTGATTTTGCCGCTTCACTTGAATTAAACTTTTATTTTAATTGCCGCTCGATGGCCGATTACTATCTTATTATTTTCCGTGTACGGTTTTGGTGAACCTTTTGTTGTTATCATGGTGAAATGACGATTAATATTTTGTCTACGCGCTGAACCTGCCCTTGAAGGGAGTCCTACGTGGTACATTGTTCTAGAATTCGTGCATCATATTTCGCAATATGATAAAATATTTCTGCTGCTGCATATTGAGATTCGCGTTTCGTCCTTTCTTCAGTCGAATTTAACATCTTCAACTCGGTTGCTTGCGATAAGCGCCGTGATCAAGTATTGCAGAGGCGGCTTGGGTTTTCGATGGGTGTCCATCGCGTGAATTTCGTATCGCTGTTTTCACCGTGGGGTGAACAGAACCATCGACAAATGTCTTATTAAAGAAACACGCTGGAATTTTAACCCTTGGAGGGCAATTCATTGCGAATTTGCTGATTGCCTTTGGCGGACTATTAACCAGCCCATTTCCTGTCCCTCGGGATGTGCCGTTGCTGCGACAACCTAGGAAGGTTGTGTAGCGAATATTTCGTCTTGAAATTTCCCGAAGAACGTCTGCTTCTTTCCGGACCTAAGAACATCCCAGATTGTGCCTGCCTCTCTCTCTCTCTACTCCCTTCAACGAAAGTTAGGGTAAAATAAATAGTTATTGTGTGGTGAAAAACCACTTTCCGAGTTTAATTGCCAGGTTTCATTCAAGTGCTGAACTTTTTTTTAATGTGACGTAAAACGACCTTCAGTCGCCAGTTGTCCTTTCTTCTTCTGGTTAACTGTAAAGTGTAATCATAAATTGTATTAAATTGTAAACTCCGACGCCACTGGCTGGGTAGATCTGTTCTAAGAAATTAAATATCGCAAGCCACTGGCTTTTTCAGTTCGAACGTTCCGACAAAATCTTGTATTAAACTATAAATATTATCATTGTCAAAGTAGTCTTTGTTTTTGTATTGTGTTACCTATTTCAAATTAGAAAGTAAAATTATATTTGTCTTTAAATTTACCACATATTTTATTATTGTGAATTTTTACTTTATTGTGTGCATGCACTTTGCAAGCTTTATATAGAGGAGGCGGCACAATAAAGGTGAGTCCGATTTCCTTAAGCTGCTAGCTTCTCGGCTTTCCACGAGAACCTGCAATCAGCCGTGATTTGGTAGGTGTCGCCTGCTAATTTTGCTCTACCCTGTACACAACTAGATAGATTTCCTTCCCGTAAGTGGCTTGCGCGAACCACCCCTACTCCTCTGAGCTTACTCGTAGGCCTTTTCCATCTACCCTGTTGCGGGTCGCGAAAAAGCTCGCTTGACCCGTAACAACATGCTACAAGTTTTAAATTGCAGAAAAGGGAACCACCAACGCGTAATTACATCTTCTTCTATCTTCCTTCTTTATTTAGGCCTAATTGCCTGTTTCATTCCAGATTATTTTGTTATAAGGAGTCTTTCTATCGCTTCTGGGATCTTTCTACGCTCCTTTTGTCTCGTGGAGATTTGTTGCGTGTTATCCTAACAATCTTGTCCAAGTCCATTCTCGAGACATGTTGATCCCATTCTCTTCTAAGAAATTGTGTCCACTGGTTGATGGGTTCAATTCCAAATTGCTTTCTTATATGTTGGTTTGTCTCTCGATCCATTCTTGTTTTATTACCGATTTTTCTTAATACCTTCATCTCAGTGGTTCTTAACATTTGTTTTATACGTGAGGTGTCACATCGTTTCTCAGGTGCATAGGTTATAATAAGCCTGACGGTACTTTTGTATACTCTAGCCTTAACTTCTCTATTTAGGTACTTGTTCCTCCATATTGTTTCATTTAGGGCCGGTTTTATAAAAGTCTCGGTTGACTGTCGGTTGACCAACCGACGGTTGGATCGTCAACCTTCGGTTGAGCGTGTTGTGGTTTTATAAAGCGTTTCTAGGTGATAGTTGAAAAAACCCACGTTGTTTCAGGTTGGCAACACTGGCGATTGAGATTGTAACCAATCAAATTCGTCTTGTTCCTTGTTAGTAAATTAAAGTTTCGAAGATGTCGCTGCCACAGCGCGGGGATTATAAATTTTGCAGAGTAAATCACCTCTGAAAGAGATGTTACAGGAATATTACATTAATAAGTACAATACCAGATTCGTTTGACGTGTTATAAATGATAGCTGTTTAGAATTTGTTACTTTACATCAATCATAATGACTGCTTGATATAATTATGTATAAAATGCAATGATGAGTACAGGTAACCTCACTTTTATGCGACTGTGACAGCGAGCGGGACCGGCCGTGAAGCGACCGACGTTTGCAGGTTTTTGTATTTTTGTGTGGTCTTGAGGTTTGAAATAAATCTTCAAGATGGATAGATTTATTAGTGGTTTGGCATGGGAAAGTGACTCATCAAGTAGTGACGACGAAGAGTTACTAGAAGCGGTGTTCTGACAGTTCTGACGCATGCGCACATCTACGGTTTCCTTTCAACCGACGGTTGAAATTTCTCAATCCGTACTCCTACTAGCGGTTGACTTCAACCTTGGCTGGACCGAGGGTTAAGTCGCCAACCAGATATTATAAAACTCAATCGACCAGTCAACCTACAGTTGACAGTCAACGGACGCTCAACCAGACATTATAAAACCGGCCCTCAGTGAGTCTCCTTGTCGTATTCCATATTGTAGTGGTATAGGTTCTAAGTAAGTTCTATTAATTCTTTCCGGCTTTCGCGGTTTCTCGACCTTTCGGCTTAGACCGCGTCGTCATTTGGGAACTACACCCAGCATTATCAGGTAAGGTCCGACCTGTAGCTCGTTTGCCTTTACAAGCATTTGCTCTAGAAGTTTGAACAATATTTGTTCGTAGGCCCTGCCTGCCTGAACAGGGCCGTGTGCTTATATTATTCAAACCTTGGGGCGGACAAGGATTTGATCTTGATGTATTTTGTCTACCAGGATAATAATACTTAATCGGCTTATGCCTGTTAGCTGTTTGTGAACCCATACAAACTAACGTTTCGCAAGACATTGCAGCTTGCAACTTCAGAGTGAATAGAACACTGAACTCAAATCCGGGAAGCGGAGGTATTTAAACCTCTTTGAGCCAGTCGGGCAGAACGACGGAGTTCTGGTTGGCTGTCACCGTTGGGCAAAGACGGATCCGGTGGAGCGTGATCATGTGATCGATGATGCTTAGACGTTCTTAGAGGATAAACTACTGGAGTCCAAGCTTTACTGAGTGTAAAACCATCCTCCCTGTTCATGTTGTTAGGTTGTTTTTCAATTTCAATTGCTTCACGTATGATACGAGGGAAGTAATGAGGCCCTCTGGCGAGTACCCGAGCATTGTCAAAGTCCATCTTATGTCCAGTTAAACCAGTATGTTCAGCCACCGCAGATTTCGTGATGCGTTTATGTTTGCAATCACCTTTGTGCTCTCGCAATCTTAACCCAATGGAACGACTAGTTTGTCCGATGTAGTTTAGCTTGGCTTGGCTCAAAGAGGTTTAAATACCTCCGCTTCCCGGATTTGAGTTCAGTGTTTTATTCACTCTGAAGATGCACGCTGCAATGTCTTGCGAAACGTTAGTTTGTATGGGTTCACAAACAGCTAACAGGCATAAGCCGATTAAGTATTATTGTCCTGGCAAATACATCAAGATCAAATCCTTGTCCGCCCCACGGTTTGAATAATATAAGCACACGGCCCTGTTTAGGCAGGCAGGACCTACGAACAAATATTGCTCAAACTTCTAGAGCAAATGCTTGTTAAGGCAGACAAGCTACAGGTCTGCCCTTACCTGATAATGCTGGGTGTAGTTCCCAAATGACGACGCGGTCTAAGCCGAAAGTAAATTGTAATATTAGAAGTTCCATTTACTTTAATCTGAGCCTTATTATCTGTATATATGTTTTTGATAAGATTAATTAACTGTACTGGTACTTCTCTAACCTGTAATAATCGAACTATGTCAGTTAGTAGAATCCGGTCAAATGCTTTTTCAAGGTCGATAAAGCACATATATGCTATTTTGTTAAATTCTATGGCCTTTTCTACTATTTGCTGGATTACGGAAACAGCGTCGATACAGGACCTTCCCGTTCTAAATCCCTGTTGTTCGTCTTGTAGGTGTATGATATCATTGAATTTATTAGTTATAATTCTTGTTGTTAATTTGAAGGTAATATCTAGTAGTGTTATGCCTCTGTAATCGCATGGATGCATTTTATCTCCTTTTTTAAATATGGTATAATTGTTCCTACATATGAAACAAAATACAATACAGGCACTATACGAAGAAGAGGTGAAGAGATAATGTGGAAGCTCTACAGAAACTTGTATATGAAAACGGAATTCCTTCTCATCACTGTTAAGTCAAATTCAAGGAAGGGCTTTAGTGGCATATCCAAAAACAAACAGCACTGTTTTACGTAAACCTACAAAGATTTTATTTAATTTAATTATTTTTTAGAAGTTATATTTAGTTTTAAAATCAAGTCTCCTTATTCTGAAAAATTTGCTAATACGAACAGTTCGTGCTCCCATTTAATTCGGACTATCGTGAACGTATTATATTAAGTTGTATAATAACTAAAATGAACATTGAAAACCTCGCCAAGTGTGAAATAAGTGCTGTGATTCGTTTTCTTCATTCAAAAAACGAAAACGTTGCCGAAATTTACCGTTAAATATGGGCTATGGTCTCAACACCATGAGTGAAGGAAATGTGAGACACTGGTATGGGAATTTCAGAGATGGCCGAATAAACGTGCACGGTGAAGAACGAAGTGGAGACCTTCTGCTGTCAACGAGGATCTTATGGAAAATCTGAACTAGAATATCCGTGCAGCAAATTTTCCTCTAATTTCACATACGGTAGTGTATAAAATTGTCACGAACATGTTACAGTACTACTAACTTTGTGCAGGATGGGTGCCAAAGATGTTGACGGAAGTTCACAAAAACCAGCGAATGGTCTTTGCACTGACCTTCCTGCAGCGCTACGAAACTGTGGGCGATGAGTACCTGAATCACATTGTGACTGACTACAAGACTACATTTCGTATACAAATGCTAAATCCAAGCAACAATTAATTCAGTGGAGGCATGTGAATTCCCTCAAAGCGAAAAAGTTCTAGAACATGTTCGCCATATAGTACAATTTAAATTTTTTATATTATTTTGCAATATGAACATTGTCAAAACTATTTTCTAAGTTTATGAAAGTAGATACATAATCTTAGCAAGGCAGCACATTCATCATTCTTTCGGAACTACAAACAGTTGTAATTAGTCTGTACGCAACTTTTACGACTCATAAACTTTTTACGGCGAAATAACGCAAACACGAAACATATCTTCGAATAACTTTGTATAAATAATATTGAAAAGTTCTACATCAGCCAGTCTCTTTAATAACTTAATAGAGTCTCTTTGCAGATTCTACATACAGGGTGACCTTAAAGTCATTTACAAAATTATTAAATAGTGCATATATTGATTGCATTTGTTATTTTGCCACCTTAGTTGTAACTTTACATCCAGCAATTTATATGGTTACTGTGAAATGACGAAAAATTTAGCAGTACAACGTACATCCTTCTATAGATACTTACAACATTTACCTTCAAAATCTGAAAAATATAAAATATCTTTCTTGTATATATAAAATTTCCCATGACAATTATTATCACTTTCCATTTAAAATATTTTACACCTTTCTTTAAGCCTAACTAGCGGTAGCCGAAATTTCTAAGGAAAGGTAGGCTCTAAAGAATATGACCAAACAGAATATCGCATGCAAACTCAAAGTCGTTGAAAAATCAAGAAAATAATATTATTATATGAGTCCGCGAAACAGCAGGTAAGTAGAACAGCAAGTTTAATATACATTCCAACAAGCAATTTTTTCTCGTTTCTGGAAGCAATAAAGTTAGTAGAAAAGAGAAATGATTGAAGCTGCCCCCATTGATAAGAAAAACTGAATAAAGTATGATGTTAGGTGATTGGCTCTCAGACGATTCACATTCAATCAAAGTTAGGCGAACTTCTTGATTTGTAGTGACCGCTGGATTGTGTACTTCTGGTATAATGGAATTCCCGGGTAGTCACGGCGGAGCAGTTCCCTCGGGAACTGACCTAGCTTCGAGGGGCCTCCTCCGTCGGGCCCCCTTAACAAATAACGGTCAGCCGCACAAGCGGCCACCATCAAATATTTAACTTGCAAACCGTCTAAACTTGTTCATTGATTTTGCAATAATACTACATTATAACAGCAAACGTCTCTATCTCGTAAATGCATCTCAACACCAGCGATATTAGCCGCGCTCGTTTATCACCACACATCCGGAAACTATCGATGTAGTGCAGAGAAATTTACGAGTATATTGTTAAGTAGGAAATGCATACGTGTAGGCGCAAAAAAATGAAATTTTGCAAGTTAACTTTTAAGTTCCAATATTTTTAGAATATTTTATATTTGCAGTCGGTTTACGAAAGTTTGATTTTACGAAAGAAAAATAATATTTAAAATATTAATATAAATATCGCGTTCAAACCTCTGCAAAATGTAGAACCAAGGTAATTTTGTGTGTTGAAAATGGAAGAACATTATTTACTTTATGGTAGAAAATATTGAAATTAGTTCATTAGAAATTTTAAACTACTGTTTTACAGTGTTAATACGGGCTGGGATGGCTCAGTGGTAAGAGAACCAGGCTTTGGATGTAATAATCCAAATGCGTTCCGGTTCGAATCAGCGGCCAGAACATTTTTCTAATTCCCTGGGTGATTGGTTCCGGTCTCGATTAAATTAATGACACTTTTCATGTTACGGTCACATTAAAGGAGTAATAAGACCACACACAGAACACGCGCCTGGCAAGTTAAACATGGTTATGCATTAACACGGTAACTCGCAGAGTCGGGCCCTGTTGTGCATAATACAAACACGCTTAGTCTTCCCCAACATCACTTCGACGCTGAGCAAGTGGTACAAACGAGAATCATGATAATGACTACGTTATTAAAAATTCATGACATATCAGAATTATATTTCATGTCTTAATATACCTACTCTGCTTCCAGTGAGATCACGATCACACACACTTTTTTATATATTAACAGGATCAGTGGTAACAATTATTGTTGGTGAATAAACGTGAATTTCAATTCTGGAGCTACGGAACTCACTATTTTATTCCAAATATCACACTCTGTATACTATATATTATTTTAAGAAGTATCCATTTTGGACGTTAGTTTGGTTCAGTGGCTAGAGTACTGGGCCCTGGTGCAGAAGTTCGGTGCGTGTCATGAATTTGGCACGCCACAACTGGGTAGTAGTGGTAGTGGTAGTGGTAGTGGTAGTGGTAGTGGTAGTGGTAGTGGTAGTGGTAGTGGTAGTGGTAGTGGTAGTGGTAGTGGTAGTGGTAGTGGTAGTGGTAGTGGTAGTGGTAGTGGTAGTGGTAGTGGTAGTGGTAGTGGTAGTAGTAGTAGTAGTAGTAGTAGTAGTAGTAGTAGTAGTAGTAGTAGTAGTAGTAGTAGTAGTAGTAGTAGTAGTAGTAGTAGTAGTAGTAGTAGTAGTAGTAGTA
>JABXWE010003469.1:0-39301 GCA_014611495.1 Limonius californicus | reverse complement strand
AATGTTTATAGTAAAATAACAAACGTGCATTTGCTTATGATTAGATACAGTTTTGAATTTCAGAAAGTTTTACTTTAATTAATACTGCAGCACATTGTAAAACACAACTGTTAAAGCTTTTAATACTATCAAAACTCTTTTACTGCCGTTTCAGTTATTTAAATTTTACCTTCAAATCTTTGTACCTGTATTAATATTAGTAAATAACTAATTTTTCCCAAGGTATTTACAAGTTCCTATTTCAAACTTCCCTAACATATTAAAGTAAATACGGCGACAATATAAAACACTAATTTTAGCTAACTTTGAGTCATTTTAGTGGCCTTTTAACCTGTCTTAACCTAACTATAACCTAGCCCATCCTAACATAATGCATCGTACCCTGATTATTAAAATGTGATACATATATTATGTTACGTTAAATGAAGATGTCCTAACCTAACTTTATCCACATCTAACCTATAAATTTAACTTTCTCCTAATCTCATAAACAAATAAATAAAGAGACTTGATAGTCCTGATATAACGAAATTTCAGAATTTTTATCGTTTCTATTCACGAACTAATTTTTCTCAGTTTCTTACGATCATTTATTTATATCTACATGACATATTCACTTCGATGAACTGAAGAAGAAGTTCTTGGCAAAATCCACCTGACGTTGACAAGCAAAATATAAACACTTTTTTTTAAATTAACCAAATATAAACCTAACAATGCTTTAACGTAACTTAATTTAAATACAGCAATAAAATTTTACAGATTGTTTTATCGAAGGTAATCAACAACAACCCTACATTTCTATCTGCATGGCTTAGCCATTTCAATGTGCCGAAGGAAAAGGTCGAGATGAAACGGTCACCCACCTAATGTTGTCATATAAAATATAAATACGTGTTTTATGTGATGTTAATCAATTTCTTTTAACAAAACAACTATGAGTTGGCGTTGTCTTTATAATATTAATATTATTTAGTTTAAACCCCAGAACCATGCGAGACAATGACTTCGTATTTTTGTGCTTCGCTTTCGTTTATACCAGGTTTTACTAATCGCCTATTTGTTTATCCTTCAAACATTTATTTATGACTAACAATTTTAAAAAGTATGCAGGAAGTTACGTAAAGATGGCACAAATCGAGTATAAACGTTGGGAGATCATAATGAAGTCGCCCAATATCAACAAACACGGATTTATTCAGCCAAAATAAACCGACTTGCCATTTTTTTCGGGAAGTAAGAGTTAATAAAAGCTCGTTTAACTAACAACCAAAAATACACGAAGATTTAATTTTAACAAATCAAATTTCGCGACTCGCACTGCTTTAGCGTAAGTAGACAATTTGGCTAATAGACGCAAAGTGTACGACAGCGATTCGCAAGAATTTTGTTTTGACAAAATTAAATGTTTAAATATAACCCAGTCATGTAGATATTTATAATACGTCCAGGACTTGATAAAATTAATAGCACTTACAGCTGTTTACCTTTCCATCAACGCACCTATTGAAACCAGCAAGCGTATTTCATTTTTAATAAATTTGAATGAGTATTTGAGGAAAATTAATCGATGGAAATTTTTACGTTGGCCATTTATCTCAATCTTCTCCGAACAAATCCAAAAACGGGAAAAATGAACGCACAAACACCCAACTTATCAACGGGACACTTATAAATACCATAAAATAATCCAACAATGGCCATAGAGGAAACCGAAAGTCTTACTTAATCGCCTGGCAAAAATCTGCACTTAATTCGTGCAAGGCTATATATAAGTTTATAAAGAAGAGAGACACCGTCGTATCGCAATTCTGCACAGGGTTCCAAAATAGACCGCAGCCTCCAAAAGTAGAACTATTTGGCATTCCAACCGGGACTGACGGTCTCGACGGATCACACACCCCGGTGTTTCCAGTGTTTTAAAAAATAGGGCCGTTCGACCCTTTAAACTATGAGTGGACCATTTAAGAGACGGGCTTCTCTCAAGAAGCCAGTGGCTTTGGGTTTAGTGAAATCCGCCGCCACCAGGAGACGGTCGTCAGTAACCGCCCTCGCACCCATCCCCCAGGTCCAGCAAGACGTGCCCTGGGACCTCCTGGAGCGATGCCTGCTGCCCATGATCTTCTGCCATGCCGCCGCCGCCATCACCAGCACCACCCTTGGGGCTCTTCGGATATGGCAGGTCACGACGTTCACGCTCTTTATATGGTTTACGATAGTCATGCTGGGGGTGGTACTATTTTATCATAATTTAAAGGTAAAAATTTCAGTGGAGTGTATTTATTACTACTAAATATAATCTAACAAAGAAATGTTGGATGTAGCCACCAAAACTAATCAATTACAAGTGATAATGCTTACAACGATTTGCTATGTTATACATCAAAAACTAAGCTATCGTTTATAATTTTGAGCCGTTGCTGAGTAAATACTAGGAACTACAGCAAAATATATCCTTTTAATGCGTTTAAGTCCAAAATACTACACGTATTGTGTGTAACTCCACCGTTGCTAGGCATCTAACAACTATGAAGGTTTTCCTAGATTACATTAGTATTCTCAAACTGGCAATGAAATTTTGTTCTGTAACAGTATAAAAATGTTATACAGTTACATAAGATTTTTTTGGCAAAATACATCAGTTTGTAATATGTATATTGTATATATTATACGAATTCCGCGCAGACTGCTAGATGTGACCACTACTACGTGATAAACGAAACCAGGCCAATAAACAATATCCTTAATATGAACAAAAGTATTATAATAATCAAACTCTGCACAGTAAGCAAATATACAAAATCTTATAATAAACAACATAACCGTATGAAATGCTATCTCGTCCAATTAACAAATAGCTGCAACATAACAAGAACCATATGACAAATAAAAGTGGCGTGATTAGCAAAAAAAGTCACATTATAACCAATTTTACATTTAAGAAGGATAAATACTTAAAAAATTGTTTCAGATTTAATTAGTTGTGTGTGGTTAAGGGTGTGTGCAATAGCTGTTCAACTGAGACTAAAGAAACGTATTAGTGATGGAAATTAATAGAGAAACAAGTTTTATGCACATATACATACTACCCCCCTCAATATGGGGAGGTCCTTGCCCAACAATGGGATGTTACGGACTAATTATGATGATACAAAGAAAGTACCGGTTAGGTTATCCTACAGATACAGATTCAGTAGGTGGAAGATTGTCTAGTAATTTAATGGGAACCTTTCGTAGAGGTTAAAATGCCCGGCTTTAACTATATTATACTGTATGTAGATTCTTCTTCTATTGTTACTACTAGCAAAATCAATTTCTCTCTCCCACTCTCTTTCCATGTCTCCTTATTTCCTCTTACTCTATTTCTTTCTCTTCCTCTCTTTTCGGTAATACTTCTTGGTACGGATGAAAATCTCTCCCAAGAAAGTCTTTGGAGTCCACAACCCCGACTTAAAATTCGATTACTTGGGCCTTTATTTTAAATTAGCTTCCAAGTCATTCTAACTCTTTCGGTTCACATTTGAAAAATCTTTAAATGAAGAAAAAGCTTCGTCAACAACCACGATTTGCAGAGGTCATCAATAAATGACTTCATTCGATTTCTACTTATTACAAATTATTTTGAAGGGCTCAGAAAAATCCAGAAAGGTTTTCTAAACAAAATTGAAAATTTTATCGGAATTCAAAATACTTACTAGCCCACAATCAGTAAATACTTCACGTGGTACCCAACTCAGAAAATAATAATTTTGGCATTACATTATTCAGAAGTACACAGGTAGAAGCAATAACATCTCATGATGTTTCATTTACTCCAGAGGGGGTGGAAATTTCATTATTAATTCTTTTGCCGAAAAGAATTTGTGTTATTGTGTAAATATCTTAATGTAACAATATATCTTGCTTTGTCGGTGTTAAGATAAATGGAATGAATAGTTACATGAATGAGGTAATTGAAATTAATCTTGAAAAAAACATTTTAATAGAATAAATGCATTATTGAAGGAATATTGTAAAGGAATCTTTGAATTTGTACGTCATTTAATTCTGAATTAAATAAATTGGTATTACTAGTGAATGAAAAATAATGCTTAAATCTATCAAAAATGTGGAATACTATGAAATTATTACTAAATACTATTATGATGAAACAAATTAAAGCGAGGAAGCCAAACTAGAGTGTAAATGTAAATGATAACCTTCACTAATGTTGATTAAACATGGCAGAAATAAAAGAAATAAAATATTAAAACACCGGAAAAGAATAAATGAAGAAAATAAAAATAAAACAAAAGTTACACTATCAAAATTAATTAATACATACGCAATGGTAGCAAAGCAGTATGAAATAAAAATAAATAAATAAAAATGGAATTTAATTAACCATAAAAGAACAGGAGGAGTCGTTATAAAAATAAATCAACTAAACAACAAAAAAGAAAACAAAAATTTGTCAGGCGAGTCTATTCGGTTTTTGTTACGTGCCAAGGCATTCCTTCTAGTCCTATAAATATCAAATTTCCGTTTAAAAATAATTTTTGAAACTTTGACTCCCATTTTTACGACCCTCCTAAGAAACTGTTACCAATCGCCGACACAATATTTTGTCTTAACAATTAAACTAAAATTAATAAATAAGTATGTAAATTAGCAAAATGCGGATATTTTTGTGTTTATGAACACGGTTCAGGGGAGCGATGAATTTTAAAGACAAGTGTACAAAGAGAAATAAAATAAATGTAAATAAACGCCCTTTTTTTTATTTGAGACTATTCGAAGTCGGGATTTTTCTTGTGTCCATGTTTTGAGTGAAACTTTTTTCTAATTTGGAGTTTGCTATTGGGAATCAGATTACGATGGCAAAGATAATTCATTCGCATTCGTAGATATTTTTAAGCGCAGTCGACCCGGTTCCAAGTTGCTTAAAATACCTTCAATACGAATACTAGGTATGTCACGAAATTTATGATCGTATAAAAATTTTCGCACACTGGTAAGGTCCCCGGGCACCCAAAAATCAATTACGCGCGTCAGGGTATCAAAATTACACCTGCCGTCCTAGCAAACTTGCAACTACGCGAATATTATTATGCCCACTTTGCTTTTCGACTGGGAAAATTTTCACCTCGCGGTCTGTCATCTTTCGAGATGAAGCGCCAAGAAAAACTCGGCTCTTCACGGTTCGTTTACATCGCCAGCCAAAGGATGTTTTATTTAGCGTCCAGCAGTTTTGAGCTTTTGGATGTAATGAGAACGTCCAAGGAACCGGAAACTCGAAATAATTATTTTAAGACACCAAAAGAATTCGTGTGGGGCCAACGAATGTAAACCAATAAACAAGATTTTCAAAAATTTTATTCTGCAAATTTAATGAAAAATGATAACATATTTCCCTGAGTATGTACGGGATACGTCAAAAATCTCGAAATAAATTTTTATGAGGTTGAACTTAGTGGCAAAACAGAAATTGTTTTATATTTTCACACCTACTAAAATTTCGGAAGTTATATCGAGATATAAACTCGAAAATAGTGAACAATAAAACTGTCTGAATTTTCTTTGGCAAAAACAACAATCAGTTTTCACATTTTATTCATTTTCTGTTAAAACGAAAATAAAAAATTGCGATGAAAATGAAACGTGCTTGGAAAATTCGTAATTCTAGATTTTAACTCCAATTTCACAGGTTCTAACAAAACACAATTTTTCGAATTTTTTTAACCTAGCTTCTAACGTGTTTCTATTTTAAAACCAATTTAATAAAATGCTAGTTAAGTCGATCTACTAAATCTAATATTAATTAAAATATAAATTTTAGTTCAAATTGTTAATTGATTTAAAACAATTTAAAGTAAAAATTACACGAAACGTACCTGTGGCATCGTGCTTAATAAATAAAAGATATTCTTGCTACCAACAACAATTATTTTATTGTGTCTTCGGTAGCTTTAATATTTAAATTTTCCAACATATATCTAATATATCAATCGTACCCACATCGGTTGAAAATTGACAACCAACTTCTGTGGAATACGTTCTGACAAAATAACTTTCAATGAACACATTTTCTAATTTAATTGACAATTTTTTTTGTTCAATTTGCTTCAAGTAGTTCCGCGAAAATTCCAATTCCTTGTAAATTAAGAAAAGTTCTGATAAAGCGTCAAATGTAATAAAATATAGAAAAAATATAAAATGGTGGTTGTTATGGTTTCAACAACATTATAAAATCGTATCACAGCCTCTTTCTGTTATGTCCGTGTTTTATCTTAAAAGTATTACAAGCTTAAAGGACCTACAGCTTAAAGTGAACTTCGAACTATGGGAAGTAACATGAGGAAAGGAGAATATCCGCTAAAATTCCATGCGCCAGAGATGGATTTGAAAACCAGACGTTTAATACTAAAGCCTAATTCGTTGACCTCTCGTGCTTGGCTACCTCCAATAACCTATACCTTGATATTACACTGCCTGTTCTTATTTCTTTTATTTTGCTAACTTATTTTGAGTTTCCTTTTAACGTTCTTCGGAGTTTAGGCTTGAGTTTCGAAACAACACTGCCTTTTCAAACATTGGTTTACAGGATTTCAAAAAAAAGTACAATTACATTAATATTATTTTGCCCTGTTTGTAAATTATTCTATTATGAAGTTTGTTTTATATATACTGCCATTTTCTTATTTCGGTTAGGATTATCAAAAAAACGCACAAAACACATTCTTTGCCTTGAACTTTGTTCAGGCATTTATCAGACTTCATTTATGTGTAATTTTCCACAGCGAGGAATTTAGAAAATGTCGTTCGTATATTTTCCACATGTATTTTACAGAAAAGTTATTTTACTTATTACAAAAAAAAATATCTCACAATTTGCTGTTATTACCAGATGCCACGATGTTACAAAAATACAACTATTCAAGGGTACATAAGATTGTACTTTTTATTAACATTCCTGTTAGTTAACGCTTTAATAAAAATAATTTACTTAATAATTAAAGAAAGAGTTAGTTGAAGCAACTGCAATTAGAGAAACCTGACAATGATATGCTCATTGCTCATGATTTGGCGTAACTCGCCATTCGCAATCGACATCGCAAAACAAACTACCTACTATACTTATAATGACTTAGGCGGCGGTTACATTTGCTAAGAATTCGTATACGATACTTTATTCGTAGGAATTCTTACGGGCAGATACGAATTATTCAGAAGTAAACAAAGCCTTATATTACTTATACTATGTACGCGTTACATTGCTTGCAGCAGTTACTTACGAATTCGTAAGATTTCTCGATACGACCAAAATATTTTGTTTTTCATACGCTTATTCATATAAAGCTGAAGTTTTGCTTGTAAGTGTACTTTATGCATTCAACGTGGATTATGAAAAATTATTTAGTTTAGTTGAAGACCTAACCTTATATAGGATTATAAGAGCAAACAATACTATAATAAAGAATGTATGGAAACTCAAGAAAAAAAAAGAAAAATGGGAAAGCTAAGAAGGAAAACCTTTAGAGCAGTATTTTCCATAAAGTTGACTTGACTTGCAAGGTCCATGTTAATTTTAAGTTGTATACCTACCAGAAATTCGCTTTTATCATACACATTCGTATGTTTAGATTTTCGTACATATTTCTATAAAATGTAACAGCTCGATTCTTACGAATAATATCATACGAATTCTTATCCAATGTAACCGCCGTCTTATACTCCTGCATATTATATCTGCATGTGCTCTAACCCAGTGTTTCCCAACCAGGGTGTCGCGACACTTAAGCATACCTCGAAAATTTTAAAATAAGTTTACAATAACTATAACAAGTCACAAAATGTGTTATTATTTCAAGCAAAACTTTTTATCCAAAAAGATTGGGAAACACTACTCTAACATTTCGCAAGCTCTCGTACTATACCCAATCTAGCACTGGTGGCTCGCGGGTAAAAAAATAGGTGAAGTGCTATTATAATAACCCTAATAATAACAAATAGAAAAAATATAATTCAATGTCAACTTACCTAGTTTTTGTAGACCAAGTCTATCCTTCTGTCCTTTAATGCAGCAAAATTATTTATATGTCTTCGTAAAATGGTTGCTTTTTTATTAATTTTAATAAGAGTTGTTTTTGAATTGAAATACATATTTGCCAAAGAAGAAAGCCTATCTTGAGATACTGCATTTCTTAAGTACGTTTTTATTCGTTTAAGGCAAGAAAAACTTC
Organism: Limonius californicus; assembly: GCA_014611495.1. Lineage (NCBI taxonomy): Eukaryota > Metazoa > Arthropoda > Insecta > Coleoptera > Elateridae > Limonius > Limonius californicus. The sequence continues at coordinate 31,079 of JABXWE010003469.1, read as the reverse complement.
TTTCTACTGATGCACTTGTCGACGGAGTAGTTAATATGAGGCAAAACAATTTGTAGGCTTCGGTAAAAATTTCTTTGTTCTCATTGAGATTTTCTAGTAATTCCTGGATCTATAGATTGCGGTAACTTTGATGGGTAGAAAGAAGATTTAATTCGTTTTTAAGACGCTGCTTTTTGTAAATAATTTGCCATAAAATTGATCTAAACTTTCAAATGCTTTAGACGGAAAACACGAATCATATTGTTCGAATTTCGTAGTATCAGCCAGAAAGACATTGTATTGTAACTTATCGCAGTCTTGAAACCTTACTTCCATTTTCATTACAATGTGATCCAGTACTTCATAAAACAAAATTCTATATCTTCTTCTAATGTCATTATTTGTAAGGCTAGCGTATTCCCGCTTAGGGCGCATGGAAATATCGATTTGTGTTATTTCTATTTCCTTAATCTTTTCGAAGAGTGTATGAAAGAAATCGTCATTCCTTTTCCTTTTTAATAGTTCAATAGTTTTATTTATTTTTGTAACACTACAATCCAATGATTTCTTTTGGAGAACATCAAATAATATGTCAGGGAGAAAGAAAATATCATTAGATACTAAGTTAAAAATGTGAATTCAATATTGTTGAAATCGTTTAAAAACCGATGGTTAAAGCCGAACATGCAGTTCGACGGCTGGTTGCGACTGAACTCTTCACTTGCGCGATTCACCGTGAACCAATTGTAGATATTGACGTAGGCGTTACCATGGCAACGCAGGTATAAGTGCAGAGTTGAAATACGTTTGAGGCTGACTCTTCACTACAATTACACGAGTGTTATAGGTAAGATTTTTTATGGCCACTGTGTTCACGCTCGACGGACTGCATTTTAAATTTAAATTTTCAATACCAGGGGACTAGAACAAATTTAATGTGTTTGTTTTCACTAAGCTTACTGTATCTACGATTATGTATACCATAAATAAACGACTCCTAATAGGTGTGATGCTGATAAATAATTGGTTACGTAATTTAAATAAATATTGGTAATCGAATGAAAATTTTAGGTGAAGAGGCACTTCACCTACTTCACTTGGCGAGCCGCCACTGCAAGCTACACAATCTAAGATTATACTTTCAGAATAAATAATTCCAAAAATATACTCAATTCTGTTTTCAAATTACCGGCGTAATATGCTTTATCCAAATTAATTTAGACTCCTTCCTGTTGATAATACTAAAGTGCACTTACCTGCCAGTGTTGAGTAATATCTAGAAACATGTCTTTAGATAATATGCCAAGATAGATTAATGGTACCTGTAGCTAAATTTATTTTTTTTTATTAATTCGTATGGCCGTGGTGAAGCCTGTTGCCAGACTTTTCAGATCGCGCTAGCGCCTCTGACTTGACCTAACGACTACCACCATAGTGGTCGCCGGGACCGACGGCTTTGACGCGCCCTTCGAAGTACGGCCGGTACACAGCTGTTGCTCTGCCGCTAAACAGATTACCCATTCTAGTAATGACCAGAGTCTGCCTTGCTTAACTTTGGTAACCGTTTGACAGGCAGCAGCAGCGTTTGGCTGTGTGCCAGACTGTACCTATATAATACACAAAACATGTATATGTTAAGAAACTGCTTAAATACTCTTATACCTTTATTATTATTAGCCCGCAAACATCCCATTGTTGGGCAAGGGCCTCCCCTATAAGGGGGGTTGTTGATCTACTCTCGCATAGTGATCAATCTTCGTGGGAGAGAGGCGCCGCGTTAACGCAACCTTCGGGTCATCCGTCCAAGTACTGACCGGAGCCAACGCTGCCTTAACTCTCCTGATCGTACGTGAACGGGCAACGAATGTGCGCAACCCGGGACCTTATACCTTTATATATAGAAATAGAGTGGGCCTTCGTAAAGTAAGGGACAATATTTGTAAAATATACTATAAATACCAAAACAATAAAAAAATGCCAATACACATACACTCATGTCGGGAAATGGACTGTTTCAACTTAAACACTATTTTGAGTGAAAAAGAATGTTTAGCGCAAGTTCTTATCTTAGTTACTGTCATAATTTACAGTTGTGTACTTATCTATCTTAATTTTGTACTGATTCTTGTTAGTTCTTGAATCATGAACAGTTATAAAAACGCAGAATTAGCCGATATGCACTTAATGTATGAACGTGCACATAGTAATGCATTGAGGCTTTATAAACAATTATTTCCCAATTGAAGGCATCCAAACAAAACACGTTTCGTCTCCATTGACCATCGTCTTCGAGAAAGGAACATTCGTAGTGAAGACTGTGAATAGGGGTAGACCTAGAACAACTTCAACACCTCATGTTGAGGAAGAAATTTTTGATCCTTCTGTAAGCACAAGAGAAATAATTTTCTAGAAATTTCGCACACATTACTGTGAGGTGTCTTGAAAAACCAACTTCTGCAATCGTCACCATGTTCAACGGGTGCTAGGTTTGACTCCAGATGATTATGCACCAAGATTTGGTTGGATAGTATGGGTCCTAATTTTATTAATTCGGTGCTATATGCTGATGAAGCGGTTTGTAACAAAAGCTACATAATCAACTTCCATAACCACCATCTATGGGTGGACCACCAACAGTAGTTTAGTGGCAACGTATGGGTTGATGCTGTTGGTTTTATTGGTGATGAGCTAATAAAATGCCACAATGATTTATTAAATTTATTAATGAATGTTCTACTAGTCACAAAGCAACACAAATGATTCATGCGTGAAGGAGCGCCTCCACATTTTAGTCTTATAGCAAGCCAGTTCGTTTATCGATAGGTTTGGTGACCGGTGGATAGATAGAGGTGGTTCAACTACGTGACCTCCACGTTGGCTTGATTTGAATCCGCTGTATTTTTATGTTTTGGTCGCTTAAAGAGCCTGGTTTATTCAGCCCCCGTTTATGACATAGATGACAACGAATCGTGAAAGGCTGTATTGTAATGTTTGATATTCAGGGAATTTTCGAACATGTTCGGCAATGGATTATAAGACGTCCTGAACGTTGTACACAAGTTCAAATTGAGTATTTTAAATATTTAATACAATTTCTAATTACTAAAATAAGCAATTTCTTCAAATAAAATAGCGTTATAATCCGAAACGGTTCATTTTCGGACATGAGCACATTGGTATTCTTTTGTTGTCATGGTATGTATATATATATATATATAATGCCCGAAAAGTATTCCATATTTTTCGAACACCCTGTATAATAAAAAAATACATAAAATAACCAAATAGTTTCTAAAAGTACCCAGGTGTTTTCTTACTATTTAGATACATCATAGAATAAGAATCTAGACATATTATCTGTATCTGTTTCTAGACACAAATCTTATTGAACGCCATTAGTGTAATGCCGGCGAATATTCAGAGTTTGACAAAAACGTTGGCCCTGGCTTACAGCGCCCAACAGAATAATAATAATAGTCTACTACTATTTACTATTTCAACCGCACAGAAATCTTAAACCTTTATAAGTTGACACAAATCATCTAATTTAATTTTTTGTCTATTTTTGTTTTCATACATGCACGAGAGGCGTATTATTTGGAGCTTTGGCAGCATTTTCCTTATTTTCTACGTGATTTAATGTAAACTCAGCTTGTAAAAACTTAGATTTCATGGTATGAAATTTATACTTTCGAAGTGGACATCAGTAAACAAAATGATTTCGAAAACATGTTCATGTTTTTAACGCTGAATAAATTATTGCGTACAATTTTGACCTAAAATAATTAGGGAAGCCAACATTTACAACAGCCAGTGTGATCTAGTGGTTAGAATACTGAGCTCCAATGCGGAAGTTCAAATGCCCGACTCGATGCCTGGCATGCGGCCTACCCAGTCGCTTTAAATAATTAGGTACCTGCGGGGTAATGAAGCGGTTATCGAATGCGTGGTACTTACCACATCATCACGTGCCAGAAATTTAGCACGCTACAACCGGCTGTGAGAGCAAAGATGCGGAAGCTCTGAACTTTTACCTTGCAGGCCAAATTTCTTCATAGGGAGAGGGATGTACGGCCTCATCATTATTTAATATTTACAACAGCTTGATTTTGCAGATAACGTTCTTTGCCTCGAAACTGTGTCTATGAACCTACTTATTATTTTGTTTTCAGTATCACTGTAGTTTAAGACCGATTCAAAATTTTCAAATGAAAATATAGGAAAATCGCTCGATTTAAATTAAAATGCTCCACAAAATCCTTGATCAATCTTTTCATATGTAAAGCATTACGCCTAACTTCGGGTTGTTTTATTAAAAAAAACCTTTTCACCGCACGAATTTACATTTTGCCCAATTATTTCATTTTATTATTAAGATCCGTTCACTAGTTTTTCAGGTATTCTGACGCATATTTGGAAAACTATTTTTTTTTTAATCTAAACCGGATACCTCCGTTAGATCGTAGATTTGAAGGCTTACTCGTTCACGATTCAGTAAAAATTTTCTCATACTAATAAACCTGTTTCAAAACTACGGGACGTGACCATTGTATTCCCCGGTCGTTCTTAACAAATATGCCCATAGTTTCACGAACCAGAAAAACCTTTCTCATTTGACGTGTTGCAGGTAGCGGTAGCAGGAAAAGCGGTGCTGATAACAGGATGTGATTCGCGAGTAGGATGCGCCCTCGCTCGTGTCCTGGACGAGATGGGCCTGACGGTGTTCGCAGGATTCCAGAACGCGGTCGATAACCCAGTGGCGGACGAACTGAAAGAAGAATCTTCGGGAAGACTGCACGTGCTCCAGTTAGATGTCTCCTCAGAGACCCAAATCCTGGCCGCTTCCTTGTACGTCACGGCCCACCTTCCGGACGATGCGGACGGCCTTTGGGCCGTCATCCACGCCGCTTCCTGGATTGCCCTGGGAGAAGTCGAATGGATCCCTCTCGAGGTTCGTATAAAGTTTTTTACGCCTTTAGTGAATACGAAAAGTTGTTCGGATGTAAAGCTGAGACGGGCTTCAGTTATATCATCAAATCAACGAATTTACGTTTTGTAATAGAAAACTTTAGTAACAAATATGAAAAACCGGTCTCATATTAATTTTTTAAGCAAATTTGACCTACATTATGTAATGTAAAATTAACAGACGTTCCTAAAATAGAATAGGTGTCATATTTACTGATGAATAAAAAAAAATCGTCCAAAAGATGATTGTAAGTATGGAATTACTTAAACGGCACGAGTTAGCGATCCTGATAGCATAAAAAAGGTATTCGGCATCTTGAATCATTAGAATTCATACTAAAATTATAGACACTGTCCGTAATTCTCAATATGCCTAAGAAAAAAATAAAACATTTTAATATGTTTTTATGTATAATTAATTTATTATCAACGACAACGCAAAACGGTGTTAATATTAAAATGATCTTCAAGGTATTATGCATCAACTTTATTTTTTGAATAAGCTCTAGAGACACTGTTTTCATTTTCCTCTGATATATAAAATATAATATAAGAATAACTAAATCGCCTGAAAATTTGTGTCCACAATGACAAAGTTCCTTAAACCTTTTTACCGCTTACTTGCTCAAAGTATCTATCCTAAATATTCGCGACGTCAAAACCATTTTACGGTGACAAAATCCCAAATTTACGATTTTTTTAAAATCAGTTCTACCACAGGCCACGGGGGTGTTTTAAATCGTAAAACAACGAAGCTCAAAGTCGTAAACAGGTATACCCAAACAATATAAAACTTTACTGCCGTTTACATTACAACATACGGAAATAAAACGGAAACAGCCATTGTGGTCCATTAATTCAGCCGTCGAATTAAAATATCTAAAACTTTGATGTTCAAAAATAGCGTGAGTAGGCAGTATTATTGCACTTAGATTATCAAAACTCTTCCAAACAAACTTCAAAACCTGCCAAAAATATTGAGACAAATTGATTAATCTAACGTCCTGGATGTTCTAGTAAACCCAGGAACTAGGAGGAAAGAATAGCCATAACTGTAGATACAACCATAACCTAATTTGTTTTCTTAACTCTACGCTCATACATAACTGCACGATTTTCGTTCTTCAGGTCGTCAGAAAGGCAACCGACGTAAACTTTATTGGAGCTACCCGGTTGGTGCAGGTGATGCTTCCCTTGGTGAGGAAAGCCAAGGGTCGTATCGTGCTAGTAACATCCGGCTTGTCGCGTGTCGTCTCTCCCGTCCGTGGGATCCACTGCGCCCTTCAAGCCGCCCTTGAAGCCGAAGCAACGTGTCTGAGGCAAGAGTTGAAGCCCCGAGGAGTGGACGTCATCGTCGTCGCCCCCGGAGAGTACTCCTCTGGTAGTTCCTGGCTCTCCGAAGAAGGCATCCGCGAACAAGCACGGGAAATGTGGGAACAAATGCGAGAGGAACAAAGATTGGAATACGGAGAAGAATATTTTGAGGCCGCTATCAGGAGTCTTGAAAAGTACACCAAAGAAAAGGTAACAAATTGTATAATTGTTTTTTGTCGAAAGTGGTAATGTAATACTGGGGCAAGAGGTAGACGTTTAAAACACCTTCCAAACATTATCGTGAAACTTCTCGCTCCGTGAACTTTTTTTATTAGGCAATTTCATAATTTTAAAATGGACAGGGTGTTTCAAAAATTGCATAAAGTCAAGTGTATGTCAAAGGGCAGGTTAATATACCCTAAGTAAAAATATTAAAATTTAAATTGTGGTGCCTCGTTTTAAACTCAGGAACACTATGATCATTTTCTTTAAAATTTGGTTGTCGAAAACCAAACATATATTTACTTAATCCTTACAGATTATAACATTTGTTGCAATTATACAGCAGTTATTAAAATATAATTCAGTTGCTACAGTTATTAGTTATTCTACGCCTGTTCACAAGTTACTGAAACAGCAGATGAAGTTCTCTAAGTAAAAGAAAGATGCGGATATACTCGTTTACCTGCCTACAACCGATCTAATAGACAGCGATAATAGAGCATTGTGCGATAAGAGATCTTACGAAGGTATAGAATATGGATTTTTAATGCGTACAGCCATAATTTTTAATTTTTTGGTATACATCTTGAAAATTATGGCTGTACGCAATAACCATCCATATTCTATGTCTTCATAAGATCCCGTATCGCACAATGATCTATTTTCGCTGTATGTTAGACCGGTTGTAGGCAGGTAAACAAGCATATCGGCACCTTTCTTATACTTAGGAAACTTGAACTTCTGTTTCGGTAACTCCTGAACAGGAGTAATAGTTGGCCGTATTTAAAATTCGCATAGAAGTAATGTAACAGAAAGGAAGAGACACTATTTTTGTTGTCCTGTTCTAGTTAATCCTGTAGCCCGCTATTAACTTTGGAAGTACTGTATTAACTTTATCACTGATTCAATTCTTTATATCCTCTTTATTTCTTATGGTCGTTGCCGTATTTATTCCTTCGAAAGTTAATTATTTAGAACTACAGCCTTTCAATATCTTTACTTTAAACATATGCAGCGCTCAAAAAGATTTCACACCTAAAAATAATTAAATTATTGCCATTGAAAAGATATTTCACTAACACTTCTATGATGCATTTATTGCCCCAAATATAAACAAATAAATATAACGTTGTTGCTTTTATCATTTGACACATCCCTGCAGTCCTCGTTTATTTAGTCATTAGTGGATAGCGCACTTGCCTATAGATCCTAGGGATATGGGTTAGATCCTGGCTAAGGTCGGTGCGGCCAATCTAGCGGAGAAAATCTGAAAGTGGGCCTTCTGTAGGATAAGAAGTAAAGCCGTAGGTACCGTGCCCATGCGATGTGTGACATATTAAATATCACTACAGGGGTTGAAACCATCACGACTGGGTAAAGTACATATAATTAGGATTTACAGGGGCCAAATATGAGTGAAGCGCATAGAGATGCTTCGAAAACCACGTCCTAGATCTCGCTCAATCAAAATACAATACAATACAAAATGTCTCATCTCTAAAACAATCATTCGTAACGATTAGGTTTCAATTGATCACATAGTGAAAAAGATATGGTAAATATATTTTAAAATACGAAAGTGAGAAATCTTTTTGAGCGCTACTGTACGATCTGTAGAAGAAATTTATAACAATAATTAGTTCCACACTATAATCTATTTTATGTCAGGCCCAAATTAAACTGTGCCCTTGTACTTTGATTACTATTTGCACAAGACAAAGTTAAAATGCAACTTTTGAAATACCCTGTTTGAAACTAGAAACATTTATAATTTTCCTAGCTATATATTTTTGCTAATCGTGTCAATTTCTCCACGACTATTTGCTATTTGTCAATAAAATATAATATAATTGAGGGTAGTATGGTAATCATCCAACGTAATTTAATTTAAACCGAAGAATCCTATTTCTCGGGCAATCCATCACGACGTCGGGAACCTTCTGCTTTCAAAATTTGCACAAAATTTCAACTCTTCAAAGTCTTACTTGTCTAATTTAAATAATTTTAGCATCCGAATTAGAAGGATATTGACCTAGGAAGTAAAAACACTTCCATCTTTTGTGTGATCGATATAAATCAAATCTTTTACATGAATTTTATCTATTTTAAAATATAGGTAACTGCTGTACCAGCAAATAAATTATATGTTTCGTCGTTTAACTGTTTTGAGTTGTAACTTTAAGAAGACTTTTTGAAATTCCGAATTACAGGAACATTTTTAAAGGAAGCTTGTCTTTAAAGTTGTAATTTGAAATCAATCAAGTTGTCTCTGTACTAACAGATGTTTGAAGATAAATATTTGTGCATTAACAAAAACCACATAATAACATATATAAGGTGTCTCTAAAAGGTCTGTACAAAATATTATTTTATCAAAAATAAGAAAGAAAATAATGCAGAAGATATTGTACAAACAGTACCTTATCCTCCGGAGTTGCGACGCCTCTAGTGCACTTATTAAAACGAAATTCTAAGCTCTAACCTGTAAACTTAATGAGCAACGTATGCACATAAAATTTCAAAACATTAGTCCAACTATTACCATAATTGTAGTCTTACTTTAGAAGGCTGTAACCCCGTAACCGTACACTTCCCGTCGTCCCACTTAATCTCAGGAATATATCGTAGCGTTTTGTACAGACCTTTCAGAGACACCTTGTATATGGAAAACTGTTCCATGTTCATTCCGACAGTGTGATTTCATACAGTGATATTTGATTCCTAAATTTAATTACAGCGGCTCTAGAACTATTCTCCAAAGGTTAATTATTTAAATAATACGCATTGCTTACGCTGAAATATTACATTAATATTGCAGGTGTAAACCTGACTACTACAGATTATAACATATGAAGTCTTTTTTTCTTAGAAAAATCATGTTCTACTATCAATGTAAGTATAATGAACTTGGTTGATTTCAAATTACTGCTTGAGAAGGTACCCTCCCTCGAAAACCGTATGTAATTTCATATTTTTATACTGCCATAAAAAAATCTTCAGAAAGCAACATATGTCAAGGTATTGAACCGATTAATAAACACACCTGAAAATAGCATCCATTTATTCGAAAAACACCCACGTCCGCGTTTCTACCAAATAGCTAAATTTAAAATAGCTCCATTACGGCCACTTGAGAACTAAAACCATTAAAAATAGCGTGGGTCGCTTTTGGCGACTTAACTCAACCAAAACAAATTATTTCAAGAACGAAACTTCTCTAATTGAATGAGCAAGGCTTAAATTAAGTACAACTACACCTCTCGGTTGCCAGAAAAAGTGAGCAGCTAGAAATGCGTGTTAAGTCAAAGTTTCGTCCCCACGGGAAAAGCCCGGGGATGTAACTTTATTCCTCAAATTGTTTCCTAGGACGATAAATTCTTATCATTATGATGTTATGTGGTACTCCCAGGTGAGCGCGAAATAAAACCTCTATGTGCCCACCCTGTTCTACCTTCTTCGCGCCCACACGGCCTGTTGTGGCGATGTTAATTAAGAAAATTAATTTATGTATGCCAGGACGCGGACTTGTCCCCGGCTCTACGTGCCCTTTCGGACTCGGTCATCCGGGCCTTTCCGCTGCAGAGATACACCCCCATCAGCAGACAAGAGAAGCTCCAGGCCCTTATCGCTAACTACCTTCCACGATCATTCTACGACATCATTTATTCGTAAACTGTAAATATTCTAAACGATAACACGCTCATCATCATAATATTGTAGTTGTTAAAGGCATTTATGGCGACAGGGGGCGGAATGGCGCACTAACCCGAAATAAAACTAGAACTTCCACTTTATTTCAAATTTAATAATATATAATCAAGGTGGTAGAGCACCTGCTGTATTGTATTTACTTGCCTATTCGAATGTAACAGTTGAAATTTGATTAAAATCGATAAAATTTACTTGACGCCAAAACATCGCCGCAATAAATAAGCGGGACACATTTATTTATTAGAATTTCAGCCAAGGACAAACTCTGCCCCGAAAATCGTTTCGGTGTATATCAGTAATGAAAAATGGTAAATTCAATTTATTAAAAAGGCACTAATTTTACATTTCATGGAAATCTCTAAAATTGGACCTTAATTCTTTTATCACTTGTAAAATTTACATAAACTAAAAAAGACACAGCAGTAGGTACTTACAAAAATTAAGCATCAACATGTTTTTCAATGACAATTTTATAATTACGACATTTTCAAAATTCTAGTCAGTCCGCCTCTACATCGCAGAGTAGATAAGTCACATGCAAAACTCCCACAACCCCTCCTAAAGTATGCATGAAATATTGTGTTAAATTGTTTTGTCAGATATGTTAATAATTGTATTTAATCGAAACGAAAGAACAATAAATAAATTCGTTGATAGTTCGTAAAATAAGTTTTTCTTTTGTTATTAATTGAAGCTAATTTTGTTTACACAGATAATTTCCTTTAACTTGCTTTAAGGGGGCGCACAGAGATAAGAGATAGGGGGTGCACACGGAGGTCTAGGTTTTTATTGATCTGACTGTCTGCCTGTGCGTTGAGCGGCGTTGCCAGATTGCAAAAAAATAATTGTTATGAAGACTTTTAAACTAAAAAATAACATGGACAAAAGTTGACCTTGGTAATAATTTATAGCTTTAAAAAAATACCATGAACCAAATTTTTATACCAAAAATGCACATTTTTGTGCAAGTTTCTTTAAACTTATGTTCAAAATAATATAAAATGACTCTTATTTTATATACCTACCTAGTTCTTACCAAGATTCATAAAGTATTTTTTAATAATCAAAAATTAAACGTTTCCAACGGAATATTAACAAAAACCATTAGGCAAAAAAGGCAATGCGTATAAAAGTATTGCAGCGTCAAATAAATCTAAAACCGTACTGCAAACAGTGCACCTTTATAAACCACTCAAATTGCAAACAAAAATTATACAGCGATGAACTACTGATTAATCTGAAAAATATGTAGCTAAAAATGGGATCCTCAATGGCATATTTGCACGAGTGCCTCTGCATCTTCCCCTACTCGGGTCGCATAATACAAAATATGCAAATTTTAATAATTACGAATTATATTTTTCATAAAAATCTCGAAATTTTTTTTTCGGACAGTTATTTTCTACAATAAAATTACTCTGGGTATAACCAGAACTATTGGCTGTATCGGGCATCCTTCAGCATATTTATTAATTTACTATTTACTGCATGTATAAATGTATTGTATTAGTTTGTGCACTAAGTTTTACACAAATCGCCAATCGGTCAGAAGTTCCTGTAAATATTCTTAAAAAATTATAGGAGTCTTCTGTGAAAGCCAATGCGCTCCTTCAAATTCGAAGCTGCGGAAAACTAAAAAAATTATATACGAGTACCGTGGAGTATAATTTTTGGTAAGGAAATCGTTTAAGTTTGGCCAGACCTCTTCTACTCCCCTGCTTGTCTAATCATACGCATATTAGAATTAGGACGATGCTAAAGCGTTTTTTAGTTGCTTAACAATTAATGTAAAAAAATGTTTTAGCTTGATAGAAACGAAAGCTTTTCCAATATTCAAGTATAAAATTGGATTACTCAATAACCGCTGACTAAATAAAATACCGGCAAAGGTAAATAAATGAAATAATAAGATAATGTAAAAACAGACAAATAATTTTGAGGCTTTACAATTTGGCAACGCCGTTGCGTATCCAACGCTTCTGCGCTCACGGTAACCCGCCACAGAAAAGTTTACGGTTGGTGACCGTCGAGGGCGGAACCCCAACAATACAAAATCAACAAATATTGCACAGTTACTGCGCCTACCCTCTTTATATTATACTGCCACCTTACTGCCTCGAACGTGAAATAAAATGGAAGAGAACGAACAGCCAGGAAAGCCGTTTAAAATCACGGACGTGACGCGCGAAATTCGCAAAGGTGTGGTTGCAGTTTCATTGCAAGACCTAACCTCGAAAGTCGTGGAGAAGCTGCCCGTCGAAGGGGACATCACAGTTGTGCTGGAAGCCGATGGGACCGAAATTGACGACGAAGAATACTTCGCTACCTTGGAGCCGCACACAGGTCTTATGGTGCTGACCGGAGAACAAAAATGGAACCCCCCAGCGCCCCCTTGCCGTCTGTCAATGGACGCCGTAGACGACGGAAAAGCCAGTCCAGAGCTCGCAGGTCTCGTAGGCAAAATAAAGCAGAATTTATGTCATGTCTCTTTGCTAGGAGGACCCGAATTGGAGTTGCTGAGCGATATGGATCCCGATTCTTTGGTTGACATTACCTTCCCAGACAAGATCTTCCTGGAACAACTTAAGGAAGCCTCAGGACGTTACTTGAGCGAAAAACGGCAGGCTCAGGATGCTTTGGAGCTGTTGCGGTTGTACCATGAGAAAGAGACAGAAGGCGAGGCTCAATGAAGGAGCCTTCAATTACTTGACAACAAGAAGACTGATAACCAATTTCTAATTATTCTCCTGGCATACCAAATTGCTCAAACATGCACGAATCACACATGTCGAACACCAATAACAATTTATAACGAACGAGTTGGCACTCTCATCACGCCCCATATTTAATCACCGACCTTTTGATTTTAAGTATGTCTTGATAGCGAAATTAATGTTTAATAGCTGTGATATGTTAACGAGTACGTTTTGACAAGCAAAAGTAACGTAACAAAATTTAGAAGTGGCATTAAATTCGCCAAGAGATTCATTATTAATACCAACCCCATGTATTCATAACTCGGTATTAAGCAATTTGATACCTAACCTAGAAAGTAACTGTATTGTTGTGCCCTATTAACTTGTAATTGTATACAACTTTTATTGTTTTATTAATAAAACTAGTCGTTTCTAGCTTGAACATTTATTACTTTACACAATCATCATTTCTGTTAAACAGTTGCTGCAGAACCAACAATTATAAATAGATACATAAAGCTGAAACATGGAGATTACATTAACTAGAACATAGAGAACGAAAGAATTAAAGCGCATCCGGAGTTACAGTAGGGTACACGAACTCTTCTCTCTGAACGGATTCACTCGTTGACTGCTGAAGCCAACCAGGAGACAGTCATCCTGTTCGTGTTCCTGGATGAACTTTATGATGTCGGCGACAGCCTGAGACACTGGAATTCGCTTGATAGCAGCTTCTCGGCGCAGCTGCTCCGTCACAGCGCGCTGTTGCTGTAGGTTAGAAACAACCATGTCCATAAGAGCCGTGTCCGACAGGCCTATCGTGCTGTACGTTCACTTAATACCTCCACGAGAAAAAAGGGGCGCGGCAGGTTACACTGCACTGCACTCAAGTACGCTAGGGACACGCCACTACGAACTCTGCTCACGCACTTATTAATACTTGACGAACCTCTAATTGCAAGCAGGATATTTGTTATTTTATCGACTTTTAATATGACACATCCCAGCAAACAACACTTCAACCTTGAAACGTCAATGACGTTTTAGTTATAAATTACTTATAACGGTTTTGCACGAAGCAAAATTCCCTAAAAATAAATGAAATTACTCAACTTACTAATTTGGTAACACTGAACAAATGTTATTTTTGGCAGTGTTTAATGCTACGGTACTGTGAGTTATTTCATTTCTTTTTATTAACAATATTTTTACTTTTCTTTGTATACCATAAAACCCGTTTATTTTGGTCAACTTCAAATATTCACTAATAGTTTTACTTTTACTAATGACAGTGGAAATAATATAATATGATTTGACTGTATATAATGTCTGTAAATAAATTATGGATTAGACGCACACAAGAAATCCAGTGTTAAAACTAAGGTAAGTACATATCTTGTAACTACTGTACTTATATTTATTATGTGCATCTGTATTTGATAGAAAAGTAGCTGCATACCTTTTTCAATTGTGTTCTTTGATACTTCGGTGGTATATAATTAAAGTAAGTAAGTGTTAGCATCACAATGCCATACCTACAGTAGATGTATTTTATTCAGAATACCACAAGCATATTTCAAGAATGTTTATACGATGACCTATCAGATTCTACCCAAACAACTGCACGAAAATTTACGAGTCTATCGTACGCGTAATTTACTACGGTTTCGAAATAAAAAAAAAAACAATTTTAGATGTTATTATTTTGTACTCCTTAAATTCTACATCTTTACATCGATTATGTGGTATAATGGTTCCGATTACACAAACGCACAATCTGTTGGTACGATTATTTCCTGCCTTCCTTCACTATTGTACTTGTACTGTTATCTTGGGAGAAACATAATATAGTTATTAATATCTCCCTGGTTTTCATTATATAGCGACATTTTTAACAAAATGAACTGTCATTTATAACAAAACAAGTAAAAAATTACTCATAGCTAATATATCTATTACATGTGTAACGTTTGTTCCACCTATAAATTTACTCTCGATATTTGTGCTGCTGGCAAAGGCTGTATTCTCGCCCATTCAAACGTAAAATACTAAATATCTGATAATAAATTCCCTTGGCGACTAGATTTTGTCTATAATAATCAGATACATGAAAATTATCGTGTTTTTCCAGTACAACGTAAATCGCCATAGTAGAACAGTAGGTCACAGTAACAGTTCGGTCTTTTTTCCTCTTGGATTTTGATCAGTAAATATTATGTAATATATTAATAAAAGTCGAAACTTTTTTTAATAACGTATTTTATCTAACAGTTATTTTTAAGACGATTAGATAGAAGATTATGGCACTTTAACAAGATGATATTTTAGCTATTCAAATAGCTTTGCCTCAATAAGATTCCTTCTAAGCAGTTTCCTGTTAAACGTACAGAGTACTCTAACTAAAAGTAACGACAGTTACGAGTGCCGAAAATCGACATCTGTAGTTTACAGACTGGCAATATAGAAACAAACCATTACGAGGGTAGATCGCGATACTAATGATACACAGTGACAGCTACAGAATTGGAACTTATGTTTGATAAATGTACCAATTCTCAAGCTCTAAATCAAAACAATAATGACTTCAGAGTTATACAATTCGCAGCTATTACAGACATGACAATACGTACCACAGGGTTTCCAAAAAGAAATAAATATTAAAAATAAAATATCTACGACCCCAAAGTCATTTATTGACTTAGCATTGTTTTTTACTGTAGGTCAGAAGCACTACCCATTGTTTTTGCGATCATGGCTACCTGATAATTGCACGTCGTAACGACAACCTAAAATTTTGACAAGCATTTTAAAGCATACAGTTGACTTTCCACATATAAACTAAGCATACCTTATGTTTGTGCTTTTTAATTCTCTTTCAGAAAATATCCTAAAATTTTAAAATGTTCTACTGTTAAGAAAGTTAGACCTAATATAAAATTTATGTGGTAAGTTAAGTGCCTCCTGCTGTCAAGTCTGGTTTATGAAAATAGTTCTGTCACTACAGTACATAATGGTAAGTACGTGTACCAAATTTGAAAGAAATATCTTTAGATTTGTGGAAACTACAATAAAAATAAAAAATTGAACTTTACAGCCTTATAACTGCTTAAGGAAGGACTTTTTGTCTAAGGTATATTAGGTTAATAATCGTATTATTTTACACTAAAGAGTTTATGACCAAACGCTATTCCATTCTTTCTGAAAGACACTGTATTTAGGATACGACAAATAATGAGAAAAGCGTGGGAGTTTAACATGGGATATAGCACCTCTTCGTCGATTTTCAACAAGCATGCGACTCAATAGACAGAAGAGCACTGTGGAGTACCATGAAGGAACTGGGGATCCCTAAAAACCGATTCGACTAACGAAAATTACTTTGGAAGACTCGAAATGTAAAATCCAAGTCCAAGGTGCATTATCAGAACCATTCACAATTAAACGGGCTTAATACCAGGCGACTGCTTATCTACCTTACTATTTAATTCGGTGCTTGGAATACTAAAACGGGAACTCCCCAACAAGGGAAAAGAATCATATCTGAACAACTCAAACCAACTACTAGCCTTTGCTGATGATGTAGATGCGGTAGGGAGAAATGTATTTCGGTAAAGGAAGTTGCTTGGAACTGGAGGAAAACCCACGGCAAATGGGACTTGGAGTTAATGAGGAAAAAAACATTCCTGGAAATAACAGAAGTGAAAGAAGGTTTCTGCAAAATATAACTCTGGGTGACTAATTTCGAGAAAGTGTAGTCTTCCAAATACTTGGGATCGGTGATAAAGGAGAATAATAACATTTGAAGAAGAAATATAAACACGAATGCTGCAAGGCAATAAATGATGTTTCGCCGTGAAACACATATTTAGGTCATCATTATTATCCAGACCTACGAAAATAAGACTGCATAAAGCATTTGTGTGTCCCATAGTATTATATGGCAGTGAAACTTGGCGCATGACCGTAAAACAAGAAAATTCTTTCAACATCTTCGAAAGAAAAGTAGTAAGAACCATTGTCGGACCAGTATGAGATGGAAATACATGGAGAAGAAGGTCAAATGCGGAAATAAAAGAAAAGCGGGAAATATAGTATCAGCAATAAAGGCAGCCCGAATACGATAGGTAGAATATCTATGGAGAATGCAGGACAGCAGGGGAGTGAAAAAAATTTTCCAAGGGAACATTGAAGGATAGCGGTCACAGGTAAGGCCCAGGAAAAGATGGATGGATTGTGTAAAGGACGACTTATGAAAGTTAGGCAGTAGAAATGGCGAAATAGTAGCAAGGGCTAAGAGAAGATTGAGGACGTTGTAAAATCAGTCAAGACCCATCTAAGGACATAGAGCTGTGATTGAAATCAGAAAGAGAATGTGCATGCGTCTATACTAAGTATATGACAGGTTGGTTGTATTTCGCGTTGATGGTTGTTTGACAGTCTTCTGCTTTGAAATCTGCCGCAAAAAAAATTTAACTGACGCGTTGCATCGTACCCATCCATGTTCCCTGTAATCCATTAACATTGTATTACTGAACTATCAAAGCAACGATATCAAATGCTACTTCTGTATTCAATATTCTGGATCGTGTCGAAGATTTTTTGCCACCGTTACACTTACAATATACACTACTACTACTACTACCTACGTTTTTTATCCTTTTGAGGTTATCTTAACACAAATATTGCTTTACTAATTTCGTGTTTTTATTTATTAAAATGTTTGCAAATAATTCCCAATCAGATGACATTTCCAAATGGCTACATCCAAACGAAGTTTTAAAATTACAGCGACTAAAACTAAAGAAAAAACAACTTCAAGCCCGCATCAACAACACGAAAAGAAATACCTCCGAAACTGATTCTGCTGGACAAAATTTAGCCGTTGGCGTTTCAGAAGCAGTTAAAAGGAAAAACCCTTTTATTAACAACCAAAAAACTAAACGCACAAAACCCAGTAGTACAGACTGCGAAGAATCGTCTGACCAAACTTTATTTAAACTTTTTCACTTAAGTGATGGAAACAATATTGCAACTACAAGTCAACCAACGTCTTTCGCTAATGTACTCACAGATATACAAGAAACTCAGAAAACAACCCCAGTTCTGAATTTTGGACAAAACTGGATTCCAATTGATTGGGCTCTCAAATCCAAAGTCAGGTTAATATCCTCTAAAGCTTTTGCATGGAATCAAAAACTAAAGATTAGTGAAGAAGCTTCAGGAATTACTGGTTTTGTGAGGTGTTTGGGTACTAACTCTGAAACTACATTAGATACGTCGCCAAACGCGAGATTTCATCAGTGTTGCCTGTATTGGCAGCATCCTTCTCTGCCATGGCTTAACTTGTTCCCACGTACAACGGGACGTGTTTCAATGGGAACCAGCATTGCCTCGACTGCCGCAATACGTGAAAGTTTACAAAGAGCTTGGTCGGACAGCTTGCGCTCTCTATTTCAACTTGTAAGGACGCGTCAGTGTCCGTACTTCTACCTTTGTACAAACACATTTACAGTATTATTTCGTGCAGCTGGAATTTGCGGTTATACAGAAATGAATGCTCTTATAACACCGTCAACTACTGGGTTCCGTCAGTTGCTCAAACAGGAAGATATTGATTTCATAATGCCCCTTAAATCCAGACGAACATCAGATCAAGGCTATGAAACCCTAGATTCGACCTCGGATACTACAGAAGCACATATTGAAGATGAATCGCCAGACGAGCAGTGGCTTCAAAGTATGGGATTAAATGCAGAAGACATTAAACAAATAAATTATACTCAGGCAAGAATTGCCCATAAGAACGAATGCGAAGTGGACAATAGTGAACAAAGCTTGCTTTTAATTGAAGGTATAGAAGTGCACGCGTTATATAATTTTCTAATGAACTGTAAAAGTGTCACAAGCACAACAGGCCCGTTAGCAGGAATCCCACCCACTCTGCTTGCTCCGATTGCTTTCCATGGTGCTACTTTATCCGCTTTAAAAGTAAGAGAAAGTAAAGTCCGTGGTGAAGACGTAGATTACTTTTCTTTAGAAATATCTGGCCCCATTTTGCCACAAGTAATACACAATTTATGCGCACTACATCCTCCTGATCAAAACATAACTGCAACATTTGCCAACTTTAACCCCACCTTACCTTTCAGCAAAGTTACAGCAAATGAACAGGCAGAAAAGGAAAACCAAAATGCCTCCGGATTTGTAGTGTTTGGGCAAGAAAATTTATCCGATTGTGGCTTAAATCCAGCAGTTTTAAAGCATTTCTGTTCTTCTACTTTTGAAAACATTAAAAACATCGAATGTCTTAAATATAATACAGAGACAAAAACGTACACGTGGTCATAATCTCAGTTTATTTTATTTTGTGTATTTAGTTTCTAATAAAATGTTTACAAGTATAAATTATTTGAGGGCGATTTATTTTCTAAAACGTAATTTTTAAGTGGGCCTATTCCTAGGTGGTCAAGCAACTTCACAAGCGGTTGTGTATTCAGAGAATCTAAGGAGATTTCATCTAAAAAGCCAATATACAGTGAGCAGGAAAGGCCCTTATGTATAGAATATGATAGGACACTTGCACTCAGGCCAGTCACCAAGTTTGGCACTTCCAATTTTAAATATGCACTTGGCAAGCTTTTACTTGATAAAGATCTTACAATACATGGAGATGCTGTATTATGATTACAATTTTGTAGTGAAGTAATTGGAGCCGATGTTAATACATAAATATCTTTGGAAGCTCTTAACCATGGAATTATTTTTTCAGTTATCTAAAACGAAATGTTGTTCATTACCATAATTTGTTATTATTTAGACATACCTTTCCAACAATTAAATCCGGCTGCAATTTGTAAGTTAGTATGTAAGAGTTGTTTTCAATTTTATATAGGGCCAAGCCCGATTTCATTAATTTCCACAAAGGTTTCGTGCGTTGCAGAACACTCTTCTGCAGCAAAGATATTATCTGGGTAGATTCGCCAATTAGAAGTGTATTTATGGCTTCTGGTGCCTTCAAATTTTCATCCCATTGAAGCTCTACTCTATAAGAAAAATATTTATTAACAATGACTTGCAACTTGAATATGTAAGCTACCCTTCATCTGCCGGATATTCCACGTAATCGTCTTCCCACAAGGCCCTGCTTAAAGGTTCAACTACTTCACCAAATACCATTTTTATCAATTTTATTACTAACAAACACAGAGATAAATTGCTTCCAAAATTAAATTTCAAATGTTTTACTACTGGCCAATTTTGAGGTTATAAAATTCAAAATAATCTTAGGAGTACAAACATTGAAGCACTAAAATTACTACGGGCATGTGCTAGGCTTACAAATACCAACCCTCAAATATAATCTATAACAGTTGGTAAAAATTAGATTTTTTTTCATTTAAATATTGATTTCACAAAATTTATACAGAGTGTCCCACGAAGTGAGGTAACTACCTCGTATTCGTAATCTTTAGACCAAATATAGTTAAAAATTCTAATAAAGTTATGCCCTAAAGTAAACCGCTTTCGAAATACAGTGTTAAATTATTATTTACTAAATAATTACAATTTCATAAAAGCCAATATTTATTTTATGTATCCCATGACGTGTGGTCACTAATTCACCTGCATGTAGGAGAGGCGAAAAGAAGTCGAAACTAAAGAGTGGTCATTTTCTCTAAATCGACTATTAAAGAAGTTATGGCCTGTTTTAGTTAAATCCTGAAGCAACCGAAACAATAAATGATATTATGTGGTATTTAATACAAATCGGCTATGGAAATGATTTTATTTGTATGACAAACAGTAAAGCACCTTAAAGTTGAATTCTCTGCTTGCGCTTACTAACAGTGTTGATACTGTTTACATTAAAAATGGTTTATATATTAAAAGCAACAATATCATACCAGAGCATTTAAATAAACCAGACTTAATTAATAATTTTTTCATAGTGTACCAAACGTCAACAGTGATAACAATAATTTTAGATTTTTATAAAAACCACAACTAAACGAACTCGATGAAGAATTTAATTTTCGCAGTGTTAATATTGCTGATATAGTGGAAATTATAAACAAGATTAAAAGTACATCAAAAGGAATCGATGGACTTAATATTGATTTAATCAAGCTTTGTTGTCCTACCTTTATTACGTTATTTAACCCATCTGATTAATTTCTGTTTAGCAAATAATGTTGTACCAAATTGTGGAAAAAAAGCATTAGTTATACCATTGTCAAGAAAACCAAACATTCTTGAATTAGAAGACCTGAGACCAATAAGTATTTACCTGTATTCTCCAAAATTCTAAAAAAAGTATGTGTTCACAAATCCAATGCTATTCTGACGCCTATAAAATATTACCAGATGTACAATCAGGCTTCTGTCGAGGTTACAGTTGTACGACTGCACTTATGCATATATATAATATTATAACTGATGACATAAAATCTGCTTATGATCATAACAATACGACAGCTTTAGTACTATTGGACTTCAGTAAAGCATTTGATACCTTGAATCACAATACAATGTCACACATTTTGAGATATATTGGCTTCAGTTCAAATGCGGGCTCCCTCCTACAAAATTTCTACCCTGGTTCCCCACTGCCAGATGTTTTGGGAAGTGTAAAATTTTATAGTTCCTACAAAATCTTTCGAATAAGGATAGGATCCTGAATGTTTGCGTCTCTACTATAGTAAAGAAAATACAGAAAGAAGTACGAAATGAAAGGTAATACTCTGTTGTTGGCTCTAAACCAAAATTGTGTGGAAGCTACAATCTTATGTGGGTTAAAAATCCGGAATGTAATGGCAATTTTGTGTACATTATTTTAACGCTTGAAATCTCCGTACGATACTTTGAGCCAATAATGATTACTTAACAATATGTATACGTAATTTCTTTACTTTCCGTGCAACCATTTACTTTCAAGCGAGAGAATATATATCGGTGCATTACCCTTATACAAATGCACTACAATATGTTAGCCTTAAAAATCTTCTTCTTCCGATTATAGGCGAATGGCCTGTTAATTACCTACAATGGAGTAGGTTCTGTGAGCCCTCTTTGCACATATACCAGGTAGGAGACTAGCCTAACCCGTCGAACAATATAATTTACATAAAATAAAAAATGAACAACTATCTGCTCTATTAGAATTTTATATAATAAACTGCTACATACATCAAAACGGTTGCACTTAGCAATATTCATGAATTCAATTGAAAAAAATTATTCTTGTAAAATTTCAATTCTTCAACACTCTCTTTGATATCTAATAAGGCTCTATGTTGAAAGCCCTTTGCGGGTGCTTTTTTAAATAACTCAGGGTTCCACATACGACATATTTCTTTAATCGTAGACACATCTATTATCCTATAATGTAAATAATTATCTACCAGAGGCATGTACTGCCTTAAAAACAGCCGATCCATATATACTGAATTGCCAGCTAATGGGCTGCAATTTTCCAGAACATGCCGTGATACAAAATTATATAGGGCTTTCTCGGCTTCTTGAACTGTTGTATTTGAATTTCTGCATGCGTCTGTTAGTCCAGTCTGTAATATCAAATGCACTTTCAAAAATTCGTAATAGAAACACTCTATACCTGCCCATGTTGTTTGATGCACCATTCGTGCATATTGCTTAAAATCGCATCAGATTGATGTATAATAAGTTCTGGACCTTCTGCTATTATTTTAAGATCTCTGTCAGTTATCAAACATGCAACTTCCATTATATGATCCTTAGCAATATCCAAACCGGTCATCTAAAAAAAGATTTATTTATATTGTGATAGAAGTGCTTAGTGAAACTGGTACCTCCATGTCTATCCATACAATTCTACTTGGACTTGTACTTGCCATACTTGAAAACAATCGAGGTAATGAAATACCTGCAAGATATAAATTGTCCATGAACAGCGCCCATATACAGATTCCATACTAACCTAACCGCCCGAAAACACATGCGGATTGAATTGCATTTTTAAACATTTTTTTTATATTTACAGAACTTAATAAAACTGTTAACTTAATTAAAATTACATGCAATATTATTAAACTGTAACTAACATAACCTCACACTTTACATGTGATACAAACTACAAATACCTGCAAAATATGGTATTCAGATTCGTTTACATCGAACCAGTGAATGCATTTACATCGAAAAAATACTCTAGAACAGGAACGTGTAAATTAGTACCGATTAGAACAGATTCGTTCCGCTAGATACTTCCGATGTGGGCAATACTTTATTTTTAAATAGACTGGCGTTGTATACGATTTCTAATTTTAAATAATATCATTAGCAGTTAGCACAATTCGTACAACCATAGGCATACAAACATGTTTATTTGTGTATGGTACAACGGAACGCTTACTTGTTGATATATTCACAAAAGAGCCAAATCAGGTCTAAAATGTATATCCGTATCCTAATAAACGCTAAGAGATACAGATAAGGTCAATGGTCAAGAATCGTTCAGCATTTCAAGGACTCCTATCATCCACATTCAAATTCTAGAAATTTTCGGTACCCACCATAAATACCGATATATTCATAGGTAGGTGAGTATTTTTTTTTTTAATAATTTCCGTATTGTCAATGTAGGTATCCGCGAAGCAGTTGTAACATAATTAAGACAGAGTCATCATTGAAAACAGCTGTTTATACCATATCTTCTGATATGTTTGATGGATTTATTTTCACAAATAACAGTTTTCTTTCTTTCTCATTCCCTATTTTACCTTACGGTGTCGAAGTTCATACAACCGGGATTTATTGGAGGTGGTGGGCCCCATTGGTATCCAGTAAACATTTCTTAAATGATGATTATGGCTTATTTCGTAAGTATGTCTTTCCTACTGCATTTTATATTCTAATGCTTGGGTTTATTTTATGTAATTACCTAATCATTAATTTTCAAGGATTACAAACACATCTCAACAATGGCATGCTCATTTTTGCCACTTCAAATCACATGGTCGACCTTTAGCACCTGTTATCCTTCTTTTATCGGTGACTACACCGATGTACCGAAGAATTACACTCAAACTTGCATTTTTAATAACAAAATAATAACATTTGCCTCATAAAAACGCATCTACTATTGTAATAAACTTTATCCCATTTACGCCGGCAATTTGTAAATTTATTTACGCCATCTATATTAGCTGGCGTTTTCCAACAGACTCTCCAAAAGCAAAACCAAACAAATAGCTATGTCACGAAGTAACACGAATATAAATGTAAGTATGCTTGTAAATACAATGATTAACCATGAGAACTATTTAATTTATTTTGTTAATATCTGCATAGTAATATCATCATCTTCTCATATTTTATTATTTGAACCACAATTTTCCAGATGACTAAAATTTCGAAAGAAATGCAATTTATTATGTTGAACTCTTCGCCTACATAATAATTCAAAACAGAAGCAATATCGAAGTATAATTCGTAAAAATAATTAATAATTCAAAAGGACAAGAACTGAAACAAGTAACTATATTATTAATCATTAACACACATTTTTTAACAGCTAATAATAAAGGAAAGCGACGTTTAAAAAAAACCAAGTAATTATAAATGTTGTTGATACAAACCACATTTTATTAAAGACGGCTGTAGTATCCCTTGAGGTTTTCTTTAAAAAGTTGGGAGAACAACGTTAGGTACAGTGGGCACGATATTTAATTTTAATCAACAAGTATTCGATGAAGACAAAGAAAAAAGAACAATCTCATGTGAAACATTCTTTAATTTGCTGAATGAACATGAATACATTTTAAATAAGATACTTTTTAGTGATGAAGCAACTTTCACAATAAATGGAGAAGTCAATTCACAAAATTTTCGGTGTATTATAATTCCTCATCTATCCATTATCCTGCTAATCTTATTCCTTAGATATTGGTCCCGTACTAACCGCCATTTGCAAAACTTACTCACAGTCAATACACTGGGAAAGTTAACGTATGGCTAGGAATAGTTGAAAAGAAGCTTATCGGTCCATATTTTATTGATGGTAATCTCAATACAGCCAAATTTTTAGAGCTATTATTTATTAAGGAACGACATCATTCCGGCAATAGAAAACTTAAACATGGATGACCCGTGGTTTCAGCATTCCACGAATGCCATAAGAAACTTAAACGACAGGTTTCCAGGACGTTGGATAGGGAGATTCGGTCCCGTACCGTGGCCCCCGCGTTCTGCAGATTTGTCGCCCAATGACTTCTTTGCTTGTGGATACCTGAAATCAAAAATTTATACGAATATTCCAATACAAAGTATTGATGAATTAAAAGATCACATACGTTCCGAATGCAATAGCTTGAATCCCGACTTTCTGCGAATGCTGTGCGTGCTTTTCAACACCGTTTAGGTTATTCTTTAGTAGTAGGTTGCATTTCGAATACTTGTTGCAACTGTTGTTTTTATCTTAATTTCCGTTTTCTGTTATTGTTATTTAATGTTCTACAATAATAATCGTCGTTGTTGTTCCACTCATTTTGATTTACCTATTTATAAAAACCGCATCGAAGATAACCTTCATACTAAAATAATTTACATCTACAGTTACGTTTCTGTATGCTTCTGTTTTTTTACTTGTCTGTATAGTTGGTTGCCTACATAATAGACGTAATTGATGCGTTCTTTTTAAAAGTATACATAGAGAATTACATGTCCAATGTATACTAAAAAGAAAAATTCCCTGTATAGCGCTAGAACAAGCCGATATGTTAAATAGTGCCCTATATCCCACCACATGTTCCCTTTGCATAGACTTATATTACGATTTTACTTCTATTTGTTTTGGTATGAACAAACTGAATGTACTTTATAGGCAGTAAGAGGAAATTTCTCAATTGCTGAGCATTATTTGTTGATATGATAACCCAATAAACGGCAAAGAAAGCAACCAATT
This sequence comes from Limonius californicus, assembly GCA_014611495.1. Lineage (NCBI taxonomy): Eukaryota > Metazoa > Arthropoda > Insecta > Coleoptera > Elateridae > Limonius > Limonius californicus. Next base: position 5,249 of record JABXWE010003469.1, on the reverse strand, counting down.
GTACACATTATACATATTGTATTACAATTAATTGTTTACTATGCCAACTGCTGATTCAAAAATTCACAGATAAGTGAAAAAAATTGTTTTGCTTATTTCCAAATTAAATTACAAATTAAATATGGAAAATACTGGTATGAATAAAAAGAAATTGTTTAAATCTTACCTATCAAAGTCAACAGAATAGTTGAAATAAAATGTAATAGTGTCCACTGCGTGATAAAAAATTATTCCTTGGCACGAGTCCGTATGTATAATTAAAAGTTTGTAGTAACATGAAAACTAGAATAGCTGCCTATCCGGCGGAAACATCTTTTTTATATCACACATATACAACGATAATATGATATTTGCTGTGTATAAAATCCTTTGATAATTTAAAATAAATCTGAATGCTGAAAATTATCACCAGAGTGTTTCTTTTTCAAACTTGTTTTTGCAAACACTGTTATTGTTGTCGAGAATAATGGAATAGAAATTAATTTCCTACAAACAAAGCAATTTCCCAAGGAAGTTTAATAATGCTAATTAATCAAACCGTAATCACTTGACATGTTGTTCATAATTTTTAAATTACTAGGGTCAGAAATTATCCAAACATCTATTAGAATTGTAAAAATGTGGGTTACATAAAGATTTATTTTCATGTTGTGCAAAGTGCCTGTAGACTAATCATTGTGTATATTTTTTTTCAAGCATGTACAACAAACTGTCGAAGTATATTGGGTTGCCTATTTAAGAAAGATTGGATGTTAAGTTGGTTGCTAGTTTATAATTGATATTAAAGGTGAATTTATAAAGAATGTTTTCAGATTGATTCGACAATTTTTAAAGTCAAAAATCGCATATTGCTGGTTTAATTCCAAAACGGGTTCATTTTCCAATAGAATTTTGTAATACTCTAATACGTGCAATTTTTTTATAGTGGCAAACAAAATGATAACGTGTTTATCAACGTAGAAATGTTATTTTGTAATAATTACACAAGTATGTAATTTATTAATAATTATTATGCTTGTAAATACGCCAGTTACCTGGATTTATTATTAGGCTAAATTCCAAAATTTTCACCCACTGAAACTTTTGTATTAAAATTGTTCGCAACAGTAATACAAAAGTTCTTCAAACTCTTATCTCCTTCGCCTTGGGAAAACCAACAAACATTTTCTTTACGAAGAAAGCGCGTGGTATTTACTACGTTGGTGTAATTTGTAATACTTCCAATTTAGATAGCATACAACTAGAGTTGCCTACAGATTTCCCCGCCACAATAGTTTGATCTTTGGCTTTGATGAATGATCGCACGCATTTTAAGTGCCGACTTTCTCCTAGCTCCAGTTGTTAAAGTTTCAAGTTTACTGACAGCAAGATTGAGGACCCCAACTAGCATTGCATAACTTTATTTGTTTTTTTAATACTTAGTCAATTAGTTACGTGAGTAATTATGGGCTAATAAAATTAATTATGGGCTACTAAATAGTAAATATTATTTTGAGACGGTATAGAATTTACATTTGGAAGGCGTAGGATTTAAATGTATTTTTAAGATCGGTTGTTACCATTGAAACTAATGGCGGCGAGATCAAAGATGAAAAATCAACCTTGTGCATCTGTGAATTTATAGTCCTTGTTGATACAGAGCTTATCTGTAGGAAAATTAACACAGCACTTATCTGTGAGAAGATAAAGCAAGCTATATTCATTAATGTAGTGAATATTAAAATTTTTCCATTGTCATTAGAAGTACCTTTTTGTTGTGGTGCTATTCTTTTGCTTGTAGGTTAAGTATTTGCACTTATCTGGATGTTTTTCTTTATTTCACGTATTTTGTACTCTCATGTTTAGTAATATTATGCTCTGAACACCTTCTCACATTTATACATTAGTAGTATTCATGCTTTACATATATCTTTTAATCTAATACATCTTTTTTTGCAACATAACTTTTCTGATCCTTTTCTAGCCAAACATCAACCCATCCTTCTCTAATCAAATCCAATTCCATAATTGCTTCCATGTTTGTACCATCCTTCTTTAACCCATTACGAGCCCCTAAACCAATCTCATGTACCTAAAATATTTAATATCTTCTTCTTTTATTTATATTCTATTGCATAACTCCGTGTTTTCTTTTTTTCTTTAAACACCGCTATCTATCGCTTCTATTTTAAGGGTTCATCATTCTAGCTAAGCATCAACTCGTCCTTCTCTAAGCAAACCCAATTCCACCATTGCTTCCATGTTTGTGCCATCCTTCTTTAACTCATTACGAGTCTGCAAACAAGTCTCGCTGTCTAAAATACTTAATATCTTCTTTTCTTTCTAGCATATCTATCGCTTCTCTTTTAAGGTGTCCCTCATTCTAGCTAAGCAGCAACTTGTTCTTCTCTAAGCAAACCCAATTCCATCGTTGCTTCCATGTCTGTACCATCCTTTTAACTCATTATGAGTCCGTAAACAATTCTCGTTTACCTAAAATATTTAATATCATCTTTTTTTTTAGCATAACTTTATTCTTTCTTCTTTCCTTCAAACACTGCTATCAATCGCTTCTCCTTTAAGGGTGCATCACTCTAGCAAAACATCAACTCGTCCTTCTCTGAGCAAACCCAATTCCATCATTCCTTCCATGTCTGTACCATCCTTTTAACTCATTATAAGTCCGTAAACAATTCTCGTTTACCTAAAATATTTAATATCATATTTTTTTCTATTCTATAGCATAACTTTATTCTTTCTTCTTTCCTTCAAACACTGCTATCAATCGCTTCTCCTTTAAGGGTGCATCATTCTAGCAAAACATCAACTCGTCCGTCTCTGAGCAAACCCAATTCCATCATTGCTTCCGTGTTTGTATCTTCCTTCTTTAATTCATTACGAGTCCGTAAACAAATCGCGTTTACCTAAAATATTCAATATCTTGTTTACTTTCTATTCTATCAAGCTCCTTCCATTACTTTTACTCCCAACATATCTACGTTTCCTTTAAACTGCGGATTTTTTCCTAATCAAACTCCCACCAATATTCTTCCTTCCACCCATTTCTAGTCCGACCCTTACTCTTGCTCCCATCCGACGTTAACGCAACAGTTTCAGGTCTTCTGTAATCAACATTTTCCTATTTTTCTCCACTCTCTACTTTTACATTTCTAGATTTTTCTCATCTACATTTTACTATTTTTCTCTAACCTGGCCCTTTCCCGTTCTCTTAGTCCCATCGGACTCTAACGCAACAGCTTCAGGTCTTCTGTAATCTACATTTTCCTATTTTTCTCCACTCTCTTCTCTTACATTTCTTGATTTTTCTCATCTACCTTTTACTATTTTTCTCTCACCTAGCCCTTTCCCTGTCTTAGTCCCATCGAACGCTAACGCAACAGTTTCAGGTCTTCTGTAATCAACATTTTCCTATTTTTCTCCAATACCTTCTCTTACAATTAGTGTTCTCTCATCTACATTTTCCTTTTGTTCTCTAACCCAGTTCTGTCCCCTTACTCTTATTCCCACCCAACGCTAATCCAATAGTTTTGTTTTCTGTCATCAATTATTTCCTTTTTCTTCACTCATTTCTCTTACAACTTTGCGTTTTTTCTCATCTACATTTTACTATTTTTCTCTAACTGGCCCTTTTCCGTTCTCGTAGTCCCATCAGACTCTAAGCAACAGCTTCAGGTCTTCTGTAATCTACATTTTCCTATTTTTCTCCACTCTCTTCTCTTACAATTTTAAGTCTTTTCTCATCTACATTTTACTATTTTTCTCTAACCTAGCCCTTTCCCTTTCTCTTAGTCCCGTCGGACGCTAACGCAACAGATTCAGGTCTTCTGTAATCAATAATTTTGTATTTATCTCCAATACCTTCTCTTACAATTTAATGTTCTCTCATCTACATTTTCCTTTCGTTCTCTAACACAGCTTTGTCCTTTACTCTTACTCCCACCCAACGCTAATCCAATAGTTTTAAGTTTTCTGTAAACTACATTTTCCTATTTTTCTCCACTCTCTTCTCTTACAATTTTAAGTCTTTTCTCATGTACATTTTACTATTATTCTCTGACCTAGCCCTTTCCCTTACTCACATCTGACGCTAACGCAACAGTTTCAGGTCTTCTGTAATTTAGATCTTCCTATTTTTCTCCATTCTCTGCTCTTACAATTTTAAGTCTTTTCCCATCTACATTTTACTATTTTTCTCTAACCTAGCCCTTTCCCTTACTCTTACTCCCATCCGACGCTAACGCAACAGTTTCAGGTCTTCTGTAATCTACATTTTCCTCCAATTCTCTTACAGTTTAAAGTCTTCTCCCATCTACATTTTCCTTTCGTTCTCTAACCCAGCCCTGTTCCTCACTCTTACTCCCACCCAAAGCTAATCCAATAGGTTTTAAGTTTTCTGTAAACTACATTTTCCTATTTTTCTCCGCTCTCTCCTCTTACAATTTTAAGTCTTTTCTCATATACATTTTACTATTATTCTCTAACCTAGCTCTTTCTCTTACTTTTACTCCCATCTGATGCTAACACAACAATTTCAGGTCTTCTGTAATGTACTTTTTCGTATTTTTCTCTAATCCCTTCTCTTACAATTTAAAGTCTTCTCTTATCTACATTTTCCTTTCATTTTCTAACCCAGCCCTGTCCCCTTACTCTTACTCCCACCCAATGCTAATCCAATAGTTTTAAGTTTTCGTAAGCTACATTTTCCGATTTTGCTCCACTCTCTTCTCTTACGTACAATTTTAAGTCTTTTCTCATCTATATTTTACTATTTTTCTATAACACAGCCCTTTCTCTTACTCCCACTTGACGGTCTTTTGTAATTTACATTTTCCTATTTTTCTCCAAACCTTCTTCTGCATTCACCATCGTTTTGCAAACTAAACCATTCTACGTCTGCTTGAATCTATACAATCTTGTTTTTCTCCAGTCAAACCCCTTTCCTTACTCTTAATGTTACAACGTACATAAACTTAACACACCCACGTCTTGCTTAAAGCGCATTTTCATTTTTCAACCCAACCCCGACCAATTCCAAATCCAAATATACCCCCGCGACCCTTTTAAGTCTTTTCTCATCTACATTTTTCGATCTTCCTCGAAAGCAACCCGTCTTCTTACTCTTACTCCCACCCTTCGCTTACTCTTACTCCCACCCTTCGCTTACTCTTACTCCCACCCTTCGCTTACTCTTACTCCCACCCTTCGCTTACTCTTACTCCCACCCTTCGCTTACTCTTACTCCCACCCTT
>JABXWE010003468.1:0-39927 GCA_014611495.1 Limonius californicus | reverse complement strand
ATATATATATATATATATCTTACAATGGAGTTGTAAAAGTTGAATAAGAAAAGGAAGAGAAAATTATATATTACTTAGAAGAAATTATCAAACGAAGTGTAGGAAGTATCCCACAGATCCACTGGTTATCAGTTAAATATACAATGGCAACGAAAATACTTCAAAAGCTTCTATAAATCATATTTTTGCTTCCGAATGCTTGTTTATTCATTTACGAATACGTTTTTTAGAAGCGCTTTCATTTTTCTCGTTGAAGTCTAATATACTAATTTTAACATTCATTCTGCTTAACTAACAATTGCTTATCTGATTGGTGAAAGATAGCAGTCCAACTTTCTGAAATTGGTGCCCTTCGTTGTGTTCGATACTTTATAAAAAAAATCCTTCTTGTTACACTTTTGGTAAGGATATAAAAAATTATGACTATTAAGAGTTGCCCGAGGCACTATAAGTTTTCCGCCAAGAGTGCGGTCTTGTATGCGGGTGGGTAGTGTCGATCTAGCGGGTATAAAATATAGCACGAAGCAAATCGAACCCCTCAATTTATATTGCTAGGCACCATCTGTTCGTTTTAATATGTTAATACGGAGTCTCGTGGAACAAAATATACGTTCTTTTAATCCCTACTTTGCAATAACAGGCGGTGAAAGACTCGAATAAATTTTAAATTTGCGTTTCTTCGGCATTAACCGGCGGAATTAGAAACTTATCTCCGAAGTGAATATTTCATTCCTTCATGAAGACTAAGTACTTATTGGAAAACTAGGTAAGCTTTCTTTAATAACCGCTTTATTTTTTTACGAGCTTAACTTTAATTTAGGGTGAAATGCGAGGATTTCCGGTGTATAATGACGCCGAACAATAGCGGCAAGAATATATATGGATTAAATTTTCAAAGCTCGTGTAATTTCCGGATTACCTTTAACACAGCATAAAGTCCAATCTAGTAGTATTATGGTTTATTGCGGTGATAACACAATTTAAGTTAGTCGGATTTGACAATGAGCTCGAATTTCAATTTTCATGCTAAAATCGAATTTGATTGCATTGAATTAATTTTTTTTGCTTGTTTTCTGAAATGAACTTGTTTAATATATAATATCACCAAGTATTTTTCATGATATATCTATAGCGGGTCCTTATCATAACCCACCCACATTGTAATAACCCCATAACTGATAAATAAATCCTGACAATAAATAATTCCAACGCCTGAAACAAGCTCAAACTTTTTAACTTTATTTTTAAACTTTTAAAAATAAAAGTTGGAAGGATTTTTCCCTCGAAAAGTTCTGAAGCAAAAAGCCTTTGTTTTTTTTCCCAGCTATTTAACACAATTTTGCTATAAGCAGTTGAAGGAAATCCAATTAGGAAATTCAATATTAGTTCAACAAAGCGTGGTCGGGGTTAAAGATGACGAAATATGTATCAGAGTTAGCTTTGCTACTGCATGATAATATTCATTGATTTGTCAGCTGTCAGTTTACGTAACAGCTAATTAATATGCAACGCTTTGTATTTCAATATCCATTGTTATGAACAATCGGATCGCATCTGAAACTTCTGCTTCTGAAGCACAGTTGGGGTTATATTACTTTCTTAAGGCACTATATTAATTTTGTCTAGTTTGCGTTTTAATTTAATTAATATCTGCGTCGGGGAAGTTAAACTGCATCAAAGTTTGCAGAAAATAGTAGAGTATTGCTTAACTACATACATATCAATTTATAAGTTTCTCTTAATTAAATCATTGACGATGGGTTACAATCCTATAAAATTGTTCTCTTTTTATAATGATATACAGTGCGGTCGTAAAATGTCGCCCCCCCCCCTACTAACTTTTGAACGACTTGATATTTCATACTAGTTTTTAGCCCATATTTAAATTTTATAACTTTCAAAATGGCGGCTAGGCGCCATCTTGAAGCATTTTTTAAATGGCAATGGGGGTCGAGTGACACATCATTTGAAAGGTATTTTAATTCTGCGTCTGATCCTTGAGTTTCATAAAAAAGTATTCATCTAGAAAAAAATGACAGATGATTGAAAATAGCAAGTTTATGGAAAAACCTAAGAATTAAAGGAAAAAAGGTATGCTTTCGAAATGTTCACCATTGAAGAATGAAGAAGAAGATTCTAAAACACAACCAAACTTATTTTATACAACAAGAACTGAATAGTAATACTATTTTAATAAATGTTCAAGTACAATTCCCCAGTAAGGTTCCCGTCGATAAATAAGCGACCTACGATATGGTTGCCAAGTATTCCTATCCACACATTCAATTTTTGCTGAAATTGGGTGTGACTTTCCCGGAAAATATGGGGATTTTCATCGCACCAATATCTTACATTTTGTCTCTTAACAAACCCATTTAAAAAAAATTTGCATTCCTCACTAAAACAGATATTGCGAAGATAGGATGGGTTTCGTGCAATGGTTGAATCATGACCTCACAAAATTGAATGCGTCTATCCGGATCATCTTCAATCATCTGGTGTAAAATCTTCATTTTGTATGGATGGAACTTATGCCGTTTTAAAAACATTTTGACAGTGATCGCCTATACATCACATATCGCAGCTACATGTGAAGTTGATTGCTGAGAATGTACTACCATTTCACCGACTATCTGAATTTGTTTGTCTTCTGAAACTGCGGGTCGTCCAGGGTTTTTCCTGTTTTGTACACTTCCAGTGTTAATAAATTTTTGCACAAGTTCTATTAAATACGTCCTCGAAATAGGACGGTCGGGAAAACGTTCATTAAATATTCTATCAGCTTCGTGAAAGTTTCGATTGGCTTCAGCAAAAATAAAAACTGCTGCAGTTTTTTCCTGCAAAGCTCGAACATTCACCACAATTATTGTTAGTATCACCAATTTTAACACTCAATATCCAAACGTGAGCAAACCCAATAAGTGAATTAAAGTGACAGCACAGAACGACTAATTATTTCAATTGTTTTACTTTTCTTGTTTCGCCTCCTACATTTTTTAGCGTTTTACATAATATCAAAAACACACCGGCGCCGGTAGCTCGGATAGGTTGGCCGTATGCCTTTCACGCAGCTGTCCCGGGTTCGAATCCGGACGCCGAGGTCGGTGGTTTTTTTCTGAGCGATAAAAACGCTAAAACGGCCCTTCTTCTCGGATAGGAAGTAAAATCGTAGGCCCCGTGTCCAAGTGTTGTTGGGCACGTCAAAAGAACCCTCAACCACGCTAATTTTCCAGGTGTGGTAGGATCGCTCCCTGGCGTCGGTGGTTAGCCATAGTAGCAGAAATAGGCCGACGTTAAATAAAAAACAAACAAACAAACAATATCAAAAACAGATAATTTGGAAGTCTGTCATTTGTTTTCGAATCTATAGAATTTTCCCAAATATATAATTATACTCTACTCAAAGAGACCTTCCAGATGAGGAGGTGTCACTCGACCCCCATTGCCATTTAAAAAATATGTCAAGATGGCGCCTAGCCGCCATTTGGAAAGTTACAAAATTTAAATATGTACTAAAAAGTAGTATTTAGCCTCCCATTAAAGTACACAAAATTTTGTGAAGAAATATCAAGTCGTTCAAAAGTTAGTAGGGGGGGAGGACATTTTACGAACGCACAGTAAATGAGACAAACAGGCAATTCTAAATCATACATTTTCTCTAGAAATGTTCTACGCTTATAATTCCAATGTTATCAGAAATTTTCAATTCTCTTGTATTTGGGGTTGATTGGTTTTTCAATTACAGTTAGGATTAATGCTGAGATTTATTGATGAGGACATTTTAATTACGGAATATCAGATCTTCCGTTTATTAATTGATTTCTCAAAAACACATAACTTTTTGTTCAACCTACCCAAGCGTATTAAAACAAAGTAATTTATAAACGCCTTTCAGTTTTATTTAAGGGCGCCGCAGAACAGATGTTACACATTGGAAATAAATAAAAATATCGATAATACAATTCCGCTACTAAATCCTTCTAGAATATATTAAAAAGGGTAAACCTACTATTTATTAAACATTCCTAAAGTTTATTAACGTATAGTTTACTTTTTAGTGGCGATTTACGTCAGAATCAAGGTATAAATTACCATGCTCTACTATGTCAACTTTACTACTGTCTAAATAAAAAAAGCCAGTAACAGTAGATGTGAAACTTAAGTATTATATAATTTAAATATGTACATCTAAAGTAATAATTTTTATTAAAAAATATTTATATAAATATTTTAATTTCTCCTTTTATACGTATAGCGGATGTTCATGTAAGTAAACGCGTCTGGAAGAATGTAAAATAAAAATTCAATTTAAACATATCTGGCATAATTGGAAATTATTTTAAAAGCCTTAAACATTTTAAATTGATGTCATTCGCTAACCTTCATTTTAGATACAGGATGATTTTAATAGTTATGCAAATATTCTAACTGGTAACAGAGGCCGGTAAAATAACACGATTCGTACAATAGCGTCTTATACAAAAATTGTTAGTTTCAAAAACAATAGGTTGAAATTGTTCTAAAAAAGTTTGATAGCCACAGGTATTTTTGGAAAAAGTAATTGAAACTCAAAAAAGGCTGTTTTTATTAATGTCACATTGACGTCTTCGTTTTGAAAAATACCGTAAATGGATTTTACCAATGCTGAGAAGACTGATATGGTATTAATTTATGGAGCGGTTCATGGGAATGCTGTACTTTCTCGAGATTTGTACCGTGAACGTTTCCCTCGATGGTGACGGCGTAAAACGCGAACGTTTGTAAGTATGGTTCAACACCTCAGAGATTTTGGATCCTTTGCAATGGACAAATGTCCAAACGGTTAACTGGTACTGATTACCTCGATTTTTTGAAAAAAGTTCTACCAGAGTTGTTGCTAGAGGAAGTTCCGCCACATACGCGGCAGAATATGCTTTATCTCCATGATGGCGCTCCACCACATTAGGCTGCAAAAGCTTGGATGAATAACATGTTCCCAAAGCGTTGGATAGTCCGTAATGGACCGATTTTATGGCCCCCAAGATCGGCTGACTTTAATCCTTGTGATATTTTTTTGTACTGAGTCCATGAAGCAACTTGTTTACAGTACTCCAGTCGACACAGTTGAAGAACTCCAGCTACGGGTTAATAATGCCGCATTGCAAATTCGTCAAAGTGCAGGAGTTTTGGAACGCGTTCGGAGATTTTGGATATGCCGTGCGGAAGCTTGTATTGCCAACAATGGTCAGCAGTTTGAGCATCTCCTTTAACGACTTGGCTTTAACCGTAATTTATTTTATGATTTAGTTTTTCACAATCACAAATAAAATGTTTCGTTCGTTGTTCATCTTTCGTCTTTTTAATTCAAATAATCTTATTTATTAATTCATAAAGGGCAGAGCGTTTCTTATTGCAGCTACATTTTAAACTCTAGCACCTTCTTAGTCTTCTTAGTTTAAAATCCTCTGATTCAGTTGGTCACATCTGATAAATCAAAAGCTGAGTGCTTAATTTGAAAATTTTCAGCGGCTTTCAAACAAGGTAACTTCATTGTGTTTCTCAAAAACTATAAACATTTTTATGTAACTCCGTAACCATACATATTTGTATAAGGCAATTTTGCTTATATTGTATTCCTTTGATGTGAACACTCACTGCTTAAAATATTTGCATAACTATTAAAGTCACCCTGTATACAAAATTTTTAAATTAGGGTTATTATTGAATATATAATCTATTTACAAATTACTATCATTTGCAATTTTATTTTCCACAGAACTGTAACGAGAGTTAATTAAAATATAACTACTAAGCTGACAATTTGTTTTCTGAAATATCAAATCAGATGCAAAATAATTTCCTAATGTGTAACTTATCTGAAAATTAATTTCTGATGCCATATGTAAAATAGCCATGTTTGAATTTCAAATTATTTATTTATAAAATAATTAAGACACGTTTAATTATTTATAAAGATCAAAGATATTTGAAAATAATATAACTTAAATAGAATATTTTTCATTCTGACAATAGCAAAAACGCTTTCCAATACAATATTTAATGTATATATGTAAAATGGTAATCAATATCACTAAGTTAGAAATACACAAAAGAATGTGCCTATGCATTTACAGTATAATTAATGAAATTTTAGAAACACACGTAATTTAATTAATTACAAAGATCTCAGAGATACTATTTTATAAAAATAATATCACACATGTATAAAAATATCTACAGTCTAAAAATATCTTAAATATATATACAAGGTGTTTAAAAAATACGTTCGGATATTTTACCCACTTATAGATCTCATCAATACAAACACAAAAGTCGTAATAAACATGGGTTCGAAAATCAACCGTTTTCGATATATGGCGTTTTTTAAGAAAATAAATATTGATTGTTATTTCAATAAGTTCCCCACCCATTAAAACAAATAGCCGTATAAATTAAACATTTCAATACAAATATTAAAGTAGATGTTTGTTGATTTGTACACATTTGTACATCCTTCGCATCTCCGTAAAAATGAACGCAGCATTCTTTCAAAGATTCCCGGAAACATACGAACAGTCTGGCAGCATGTTCTATTTGTTCTCGCAATCGTTTAAATTATTCTCAGGGCTTGTATAAACTAACGACTTTAAATACCCCCAAATACAAAAGCCAGGCGGATTGAGGTCAGGAGATCTAAGTGGCCACACAAATGGACCCCCCCGCCCTACCCACCTGCCGTTGTAATTTGCTACATACTCATTCTATGAATGAGGGGTACATCTTCTAACAATAGTGGCAAGGCAAGAAGTCAAGATACAATTGCCCAGTCAAACGGTTCGGAAGAAAAGAACGTCCTGTTGTATGGTCTCCAAAAACACCAAGCCAAACGTTAATTGAAAATCGTAGTTGATGATTCGATTCAATAATAGCATGAGGGTTTCCATCTGCCCAAACATGGTTGTTATGGAAATTAAAAATGCCATTTCTTGTGAAACTAGCTTCGTCAGTAAATAATACTTCACTAACAAAGTTTTCGTTTTCCGCAACTCTTGTCAGTGCCCATCGGCAAAACACCAGACGTACAACATAATCAGGCGCAATAAGAGCCTGTGCCCTTTGAATATGGTATGGATACAATTGCTCCTCACGTAACATTTTCTAAATTGGGGAAGCATTAATATTTGTTTCGGCAGAAAGTCTTCAAGTACTGGTACCTGGATTTTCTTCAGTCCTCCTTAAAATGTTAAGTTTCTCTTCAGAAGTAGAAATTCATCCAGGCCGACTGCCACCACCGTTTCTTGATTTAAATGAGTCAACTTCGGATAAGCGTTGATGCAAATTTGTAAAACACTTGTCACACGGAAGTGCCCGGTTCGGAAATGCTTCAGCATACAAGCGACGTGCCTCATAAGAATTACCATTCGCCTTACCATACATGAAATGCAAATCTGCCATTTCCGCGTTGGTGTACATATTCCAACAACAACAATAACAATATTGACACATACAAAAACTCAAGAAAATGTTATTTTATCCACTTCCATAGCAGACGTGATAATTTAGCTGTATCTTGAAAACGGTTGATTTTCGAACCCATGTTTATTACGACTTTTTGTTTGTATTAATTAGATCTATGGCCTTTGAAATGTGGGTGTGGAGAAGAATGCTCAGAGTTCCATGGACAGCACATAGAACAAATGTTTCTATATTAAATTAGATAAATCCTCAACAGAGGCGCTCTACCACTATATATGCCAATATACTGAAATTCTTTGGCCACATCACTCGCAGAGATGACTTCTAAAAGTTCATAGTCCAAGGAAAACCTAACGGCAAACGAAGGAGAGGAAGGTCACCAACCCGCTGGATTGACACAATTGAATACCAATGTTGAACAGGCAGTAAGGAATACCGGCAACAGAGAACGTTGGCGCGACACCATCAGAAGAGTAACAGCACAACTTGAGGAGAAATAATAACCATAATCACCACTCATCTGTAAAGATGGACGAAGTCGAGGAGGAGGGATTAGATCTATAAGTGGGTAAAATACCCGAACGTATATTTTAAACACCCTGTCTATATACATTTATATATATATATATATATATATATATATATGTATGTATAATATAAATAAATACCATTATTTTAATGATGTACAAATATCAGAGAAATCTTTGTAAATAAATTGAATAGATTGATATTCGATATGTTCGAGATGTTAATAAATACCGATGTCAATTGAAATGTTCAAAAAATCAACATGACATAGAGTTTTATACAATGTAAACCAATATCACTTCGCAACAAAAAAATTATTATTAAATTAAATTATATAAATATAACCGCTATTTAAAAACCTCCTCATCTCTTTATTTCTGTGAAACAATATTTTGCGTTTTGCAGCACGTCGACGTTCCGTTCAATTTTGATTAAGAATCTGATATTGTTCATCTAGTTAGTATAAAACGTATTTACGACCTAACAAAAACAACGTTTGTAATGGTATAAATTACGCATACCCAGACCGAACATAAAACTGAAGGATTTGCAATGAATGAACACATTTACCCTCGAGCTAAACAAACATTTTAACTCTACGTACTTTATTTACTGGTCCTGATATATGTTGGCGCACATATACTGGAATGCTTTATCCATCGATTGCTTGCAATTTACTTAACATAATTCGTTTAACTGGTGCGCAAAAAAAACAAAATTTTAGTTAAAAGAAATTAATTTTCTACACCTGAACGTAATTAACGACAAAGTTCTAATCTGCGCTAATTATTTTTAGGCAACAGTTCTAATTGCACGCTAATTAAGGAAAATTGATTGCACACGGCATAAGAAGTGAACCCAAAAATTTCCGTGACCGTCTCTAGACAAAGATAGGTATAGAAACATCTGTTTCCTTTCTAAGAGCGGGATGCTTAAAAGTGAAACAGTTAACTAGTTGGAAGCAAATATGAAATTTAAGAAATAAATAAAATGTATTGGAATTTTATTAGATCCGTCCCTGGCTTGTTTGCGAAAGTTATAGTGAACAACAGAGGTTGACAAATTTTACGAAAACTTGTATGTCACAGATTGGTCTAACCAATATTTTCCTGCTGATATTATGTTTGTTTTTGTTAAATATTATCGCCTATGTAAGTACCTGCTAAGTGGAAATTTTACGTATATTTACTTTACTTATTAGACAAACAAATTTCAATTCGCTATTTCGTGAAAGCAAAATATACTCCTTTAATACAGCCTGCTTTCCAGAGAAATTGCGGAATACATTAAATGCTACCTATTATGTGAAACATTAGAATTCTATTCTGATTGTTAGTAATCATTTACAAAAATGCTAACTTTATTTATTTTTGTAATTTATTTTAATATAAAAACAAGAATGTATATATATTTTTAAGCCTAAAAACACGATGTTAAAACGAACTGTACTTTCAAGAAAATTTCCCATTTCGGCTGTTATGCATAACAAAGATTTTTAATTTATTCACCCTATGCACAGTATTTCAAAAACTGGTTTAAAAAGCAAACATCAGGCAACATCAACATTTTTATATTGTATTACTACGTAAACAAAATGCCAAAAGCTTAGGATATTAAAGTAGAAATACTGCTGTTCATTCTTAATCCTGTGAAGAAATAACATAACCTCAAACTGCTAGCACGTGAGTGAACAATGTCGTATTAGTGGATGCAATTTATTGGAAAATGTACCTCCATATAAGTTTTGAAATAATAAATTATAAACATATTTTGAGTCTCACTATCGCCTTTTCAGTTGTTTATCATTTCGTCTAATTTAATTTTACAATATTGTGACTGCTCATACCTCAGCCTTGTTATTTATATTTTAATTTCTGTTTTCTTCTTTTTTTTTTGGGGAGTTCCTCGATCATTTAAGTGTGACAAATGTAATATAAGGTGGGAGATTATAAAAAAAGTCTTTTTTTCTCTCATTCATTCATACTACTGCCCCCCCCCCCCCGGAACCGTTCTCGCATTACTTCAGGGGGGTGCGGACGTCCCTTACACACTAACCATTCATGCAACATGAACCCTAAACTTAACTAAGCGAAATGCGGTCGCCCCAGTCGGGATTCGAAACCTCGACCGATCGGACCTTATTTCGCTGTGACCTCCAGTGATAGCGCGTATCCGCACTGCTCCACCAAGGCCCCTATAAAAAAGTCTTATCCTAATTATTACCTCAATCGTTATTTTTACTTTCTGTCCAATTACAGCATTTGCTATTTTTTTTTAATTTTTTGAATTACGTTATCTCTATTTTCATATAATGCATTTACTGTGTACTAATTTAATCTTGAAAATTTGAATAACAAGCATACAGTAATGGGACTAAAATCTGCAAAAACAGTTACCGTATTACATCGATTATAAGAGGCGTTTTCCCTATTTTCGTGTCTCTGTATTTATCGTGCGCCTTATAATAGGTGGCGTCTTACAATCGATCTAATACAGTAATACAAGGTAAGCCAACTAAGTTGCTCCCTCTTAAAAACGATTAACACAACCCAACGTACATATAGCATAACAACAAAAATTACTTTTTCTTTAATTTAATAAAATTGAGCAATGTTGCCTACTTATGACGATAACCAGATAACAGATTTATTACTTATTTTTGTGAATGCCCCGGATATGCAGCTGCAGACCACAATTTATACATCAAGAGCTATCCAATTAGAAGGCCACAGTCTGAAAAATATTTAGACGCGTTGATACTTCTTTAAGAAACAATGATAAACTTGTCAATTCCAGAAAATATGAATCTCCATGTAAGTCAAAGAGATGTAACCATGTGGGTATTAGTAAAACTTCAATTCAGCAGAATTCTGAAATGCATCCCTATACTTTGGTTCACGAACTGCATGACAATTACCCTCTTTCCTAAATTGTGTATTCTTTATCGATAAGGCAAAATTCTCAAACAATAATGAAGTTAATAGGCATTGGTCGCCCTATTACGCACTAGAGAATCCGTTTTGGACACGTCTTACTCATTTTCAAAGAATTCTTTCCGGTATACAAATTAGAAAACCATAGTATTGGACCACACTTCTTTCATGAACATTTAACTGGGCAACGTTACTGGGATTTCCTATAAAACATTTTACTCGGGTTGTTGGAAGATAAAGAACTTATGTACCAGAAAAACTTTGGCTATCCTGTTCATTACAGCTGGATTGTTAGAAATAGCTTAAAAAGTCTATTTGGAGGAAATTGGACTGGAAGAAGGACTGTACATTCATGGCTAACAAGAAGTTGCGATATGACTCCACTAGATTGTTTCTATCAGGTAGAATTAAAGAAATAGTATACGGAACTCCGGTAGTAAACTAGCATGATTTACAAAATAGAATAACCTTAATTATGCCTAACACGCTTGCTCGAGTCACGAGATGGCTTTTAAATGAATGAGAAAATTTGTGATAGCAGATGGAAGCAATTTTGAACATTTCCTGAATTAAATAAAACTTTTCTATTTATTTTTTGTTGTTTTTCACTTGTTTGTGTTTTACTTACTATAATACGGTTGCACTAATAAGTACAGCCCGCGCGACGTAATGATGACTCGAGTCGCGCAGCTACTCGGCACCCGATTAGTCAAATCTCACAGTAGCGGTATGTATACGAAATGCCTTGGTTTGAAAAGAACAGTATAATAATTATAAATAAATATAAGGTCTTGCCAAATGAATATATCAACAAGATTAATATTCACAAATCACAGTTTAATTGCCAATTATCCTAATTGTCTGATTAATATACTGTGCATTAACTGTACAGGGCATTAACAACTTCTATTAAATTTGTGAAGATTTCCGCCATCTGGACAAAAATTCCATCCATTTCATGAAGTGCAACCATCCTCTTCCAGATGGTGAAATTATACGAGACTACAGCATCTGGATAAGCAAATTGTCCATTTCTTGAAAAGGTGGGATAGAAAACAATATTTGGTGTAATAATTGTTGCGTCGTCGTAAATGGATGTCCAATTCGTGTAAAGGTCACATGATCACGTAACACCTGTCAAACAGTACCATTTTAAGTGTTGTGTTTTATTTGAAGAATTGTGAATTGTTGTGGTTTGATTTCATTTCGTGGTTCTTTTCTCATTACCTAATTATTAGTGTGACATGGAGTACGATGCTAAAGACAATTTCTTCAGTGAAATCGAGCAATGTTACTCAAGACAACCAGGAAAAAAGCCCTTCTCCAAAGAGACACAAGTTTATCGTGTTGAAGAAATTGTATGTGTCAAAACGAAATAGTAAGTTATTCCTAGTCTACTACTAGTATAAATTCAACAAAATTCTATATAAGATAGGTAGAAACATGCGTCAAACGAGTCAAGAGACTGAAGACTTAGAGAGAGAGAGAGAAGTACTATTTATTCCAGGGGCCGGAAGAGTAGAAGGGAGTATTACCTGCTTGCCACCTATGATGTTTTGTCTCTTGGCAACGAGAAATTTTTGATAAAAAAACGCGAGAAAAATGAAGACACTAAAATTAGATATCTAATCGCATACGAAGACCTCTATGATCGCCGTCACGAAATACACGTTTCAACATGTCATGGAGGAAATTTATGTAATATTTAAAAAGTTGCAAATGGTGCATGCATGGCAAATTCAAGTAGATATTGAATTACCAAGATCACAGTACCAAATTCGTTTGCTTGAGACCTTTGGGAGACGAAAAGAGCTGCGGGGGAAGCTTCTCAACTGCTGAAAATCTTCCTATCTTTTGGGACACCCCGCATCTTACAAAGCGATAATGGTCATGAATTTGTGAACCAGGTGATCAAGGAATTGAAAGTCAGGGCAGCATCGAGCGCAGTAATTAGGACATGGAAAACATGATCAGATCTTGTATGTCCGATAATGAATCGGATGCATTTCGTGGAAAGATGTCCTAGAACGCTTAGTGAATGAAGAAGACCTGGATACTCTTGCTGATGAAGAATTACCACAGGAGAATAAAACAACTTACAGCGAAACTGATCACAGTAGCAAGTCACCAAATGAAGCGCGAAATGGAGAAGATGATGAAAATGAAGGGATACTTGACTTCACCACAGTTGAAAAAAATAATGAATTTTACAATGATGAGATCCATAGTAGGTTGAACGATCGAGAAAAAAATATTCGAAATTAGAGAGAAGCAGCCTGCAAAGGTCAAATACGTGCGGTAGAGAAAATGTTGATGTCATTTAAAAATACGGCGTTTAATGTAAATGATTGTGTTCTTGTTTCTGTCGCTAAAGTTGAACGAGCACCAGCAGATCCCCAAAATATTGTGGGAATAATCACAGATTTAAAAAATGGGGTATGAAGTTGCCACAAGGCATAGTTCGCTGAAAGGTTGGGATGGACATGATGCATTACAAAATGCTACTTCCAATTTTTTGAAGCCTGAAGGTGCACTTACGTCGAAACAACTTTCTCTACGAGACGGTTGTTGCGAGCTCGGGCGGGCAAGGTGTTGCAAAATGTTCCTGCAAACCTTCTAAGCAGCAGTGCAAAAATAGAAGATGTATTTGTTTTAAATCCAAGAGGTTATGTACCAGCCGTTGCTATAACAGTCTCAATTGTGCAAACAAGTAGCTCATAATATGAGAATAAATTATAACTTACTTATTATACATCTATATTATACATTATGAGACATATATGTGCCAGTGCCAGTAAGTTATAATTTTCATTATAACATACAGTATTGTAGTATTCCACAAATATTTGTGTTTGTTCTTTGTTTGAATGTTTAATGTTTCTTTTTTTAACATATATATTAGTATAGTTGTTTGTTCTTTTTTAGTATAATAAAGAAAACAAAAACTTACTACGTAGCTATAGGTACGAAAACAGGAAACACGAAATGGACATCCAATTGCGACGACGCAACAATTATTACACCAAATATTGTTTTCCATCTCACCTTTTCAAGAAATGGACAATTTGCTTATCCAGTGGATGGATGGGATTTTCGTCCAGGTGGCGGAAAACTTTGAAATTACCGTATGAGGAACCGCTTCATGAAGTGGATGTCTTTTTCATGAAATGTACAATTACATCTTCTGGATTCGACATATATATTTATATTCCCACATATTGTACATGCTCTCCAGTAATTAAATTGAATTTTCAGTTCACCAAGGTGAAAGATTATTTGTCTTGTCGTTACAAATTAAAGCAGACTTATTTACCGGCATTGATAATTCTTGCTACATTCTCACAGAAACACCCGTAACCGCAGGTTTCTTTTAATTCTTTTATACTTATATGACTGTCATTGTCACGTAAATATTTATAAGCGATATAAATTATTTCCCGAGCTTGACTATGAATCACCTGGGCGCGTTTTCCAATTTTGGTGGACATGATTTCTTAAGTTTTGTGGACATGATGTCTTAAGTTTTGTAGACATAAATCACTTAGAACAATTACAATTAAATATGGACGTCGCTGGTATCACATTAAACTTAACGCCCCTCCAATTTAAGACGAATGCGCATATAGAACCGAGGCGCGCGACTTCCAATTTTCTTGTAAAATACTAGTTCCTGTTGATAACACGAAAACTTTTAATTGGTTACTTTTTGTTGTTCTTTGTTCTTTGTTCAGGAAACATCAAAACGTTAACTGTTTCCTTCCTTCCAGTATTTCTTTAGGCAATGTTCATTAAATCCGGCTATATTTAACTAAACGGGATTTATATTATCACGATTGATATCTCATCGGTTTGAAATTAGTGGAATCGAGATAAATGAAAAAGTTCAGAGGATATACAAGTAGGAAGGTCATAAATTACGATGACATCCTTAGACTAGAAATTAACTTTACAGAATTTTACACAAACGTTAAAAAAGTTTTGTTAATACAAATTTTAAATTAATTTGTTCATGGATACGGCAGTCACCTAACGCAAAACTTTTAACCATGTAAATATCGTCGAGTTTAAAACAAGAACTGATATCTTTTTAAATGAAGTTCACACTAGAATTTAATTCCATTACAAACCATATTCAATTGTACCGTGAAAGCAATAAAATCCAAGTCAAAGACACCCTTGAAATTTTAATGGGTTGTCTTAGATTAATCTGTAAATATAAAGATGTAAACATTATAAAATATTTTTAACTATCATTCATTAATAATTGACAGTTTACATTTCAAATTTTAGTTTTTCAATTTCCTATTTAAGAGAATTTTAAAATTAACACTTTATTTTTCCAGTGTTTGTCTATACTTTTAGTTCGCTATATTCAAGATTACAATATCGTATCAAGTGTTCTGCGGTCCCTGTGGTCGAAGTAGTGAGGTTATGCAGTTATGAACTATGTAAATAAAAGTTTATTTGAAATAAAATTGTTGCCTACAGAACAAAGTAAATAAAGATTTTACGAAAGATGTTGACCATTATTTTCTAAACATAAATGCCCTCTGCTCTTAAGATTTTCAAGCTCATTCACCAGAGTATCAGGAGTAAGTTCATCTAACTTTTGTTAAATAGCGTTTTGTAAATCTTCTAGATTCTATGATCTATTACTAAAAATAACGTTTCTTAGATAAGGGATAGAAACAAGGCTGGAACTGTAAGATCGGGTGACCTTGATGAATACAAATGTCTACTAATTAACCGATCGTCATCAAATTCCTATAAAAATTGTATTACACGATTAGCAGTATGTGTTGTGGCATTGTCCTGTTAGAAGTAATCATTTCTAATTTTATCATCATGAAGTACACTGAGAAAGGAGTTTAATATATTTCTGAAGATAATAATGGCCAATTATATTTCCTACACAAAACTTGTAAACTATTCGTCTTCTTGAAACAGCGACCCATAAACCGATCTTTTGTGGATGTAACGGTGTTTCCTCAAACATACGCGGATTGTCTGTTGTCCATATTCTCATATTTTGGCTGTTAAGATGCCCATTGATGTGAAACCAGGCTTCATCGCTGAACCAAGTAAGATTCAATGTCTCATTATTATTTACGTTGTTAAGAACCAGTGACAATAATTTCTTCTCAGTGAGAAATCACGCGGTAAAAGTTGATGAACCATTTGTATTTTCTACGGAAACATGCTCAAATATTTTTTTAAATTGGTCGACAAGTACCGTATGACAAATCAATCTCTTGGCTTAGTTTTCTGATCGACTTAGAAGGAGTTGCTTCCATGATATCCTTAATATTATCGATAACTTCTTCTGTTCTTTTTGCAGGTCTTCTTCTTCCACTTTCTCCAAAATTATGCACAATAATCTTATAAGTGAAATTTGCAACCTCACTGGGATAACGCTGTTGAAATTCTGTGAAACAGGTTTGAAATGAATATTGCCATGCATCATTTTCACTCTTCGTACCATTATGAAAATAAAATTCTAATATGACAATTGTATGTTGCCCTATCAACAACTTTAAGTTCTCTGTAATGTAATACGTATTTGTAATGACTTTTGCTGTAATCAATGAATTAAATAAATAACCTAATAAAATTTAAAATGTAAACTGTCAATTATTAATGTATGACAGTTAAAAATGTTTATAATGTTTTTCTTTCTTTCTTTCTTGCCGGCCTCGGTGGTCTAGTGATTAGCGCGTCTGCCTTTAGATCCGAGGGACGCGGGATGGAACCTGGCTGAGGTCGGCGAGATTTTTCTAGCGGGGAACAATCTGAAAATGCGCCTTCTGTCGGATAAGAAGTAAAGCCGTAGGTCCCGTGCCACTGCGATGTGTGACACGTTAAAAATCACTACTGAAGTTGGAATTACACCAGATAGACAAAATTCTTAGTTAGGATGTACAATGGGCCAAATATGGCCTAAGTGCATAGAGATGCTTGGAAAACCGCGTCCTAGATCTCGCTCTTTCAAATCATCATCATCATCGTTTTTCTTTCTTTCTTTCTTTAGCCCTCTTTCACTTTGTGACATAGGCCTCCTTTTCTTGCTTCCTCCTTGTTCTATTTTTTGCCAGTTGCTGCCATTTGAAACCTCCAACTGTTTTGACATCGCCAGACCACTTGTTTACATCTTTATAATTACAGATTAAACTAAGACAAGACTATAAAGACTTTGGCTTTGATTGCTCTCGCTGTATATAAAGTGAGCGGCAAAACATAATCGTGAATCGACCAAAATAATGACTTCCTGTATTTTCACCACACACGGCCACAATTTTAAATGGCTTTCGGAAATTGCTTTTATAAGTACTCTAGTAATAATAAACAAAATAGTGTTCATCGAATCTTATCCTCCATAAAACTAAAGGAATTGAAGGTATCGTTACACATGAGTATCTTTTCTTTTAATTCATTCACACTGCCGCCCCGCCCCCGAACCGCTTTCGCATTACTTCAGGGGGTGCGGGTGTCCCTTACATATTTATCCATTCATGCAACATGCACCCTAAACTTAACTAAGTAAAATACGGTCGCCTCAGCCGGGATTCGAACACGCAACCGTTTGACCGCATTTCACTGTGACTTCGACACATGAGTATCTACATGAAGCCGAACAACCAAAATGAATGTTATTCCTAATACATAGTTGAATCATCCAAAAGTAAATTTCAAGTTTCACTATACATACTACGTACCTATATTTTATTTCC
This sequence comes from Limonius californicus, assembly GCA_014611495.1. Taxonomy (NCBI): domain Eukaryota; kingdom Metazoa; phylum Arthropoda; class Insecta; order Coleoptera; family Elateridae; genus Limonius; species Limonius californicus. The sequence goes on along the minus strand of JABXWE010003468.1, from coordinate 22,283 downwards.
TACTTTAAGATGATAAATATTACTGTGAAATTTTGAAAATAAAATTAATAACAAGGTTAGACAAAAGTACGAAACAATGAAAATATCCTAAGGCAAACGCGATTTCGACAAAATTTTCTACATGAAGGTTTTGATATATGACGGATACAATGAAAGTGTTGGCGGTTTAAATAGACTTCCGATTTAACCAAAGCTTTTACTTTAATATATCCTGCATGTTTTTCGATTATCGATAGCGCTCTTTTTGCGACTTCGGTGACTTTATTTTTAATAATTCTTAAAGAAAACACTCAAGAATAATGATGCTTCGTGATTTGTTTTATTACCTAACAGCACATGTATTTGGAAACATTTGGTTTCGTAAATGCCAAACATTTAGAGCGTAAAATATTTTTGACCTGTTAATCGAAGAAGAATACAACAACCACACAAACCAAGCACAATTTGACAACTATACAAAACTGTTTACGCTTCTCTCATTGTTTTGTTTTTATGAGCCGCTGGATAACATTTACGAAACATTATTGTTCAATATCTCAAGAATTATTAACTTTAAATCTTTTATCACGGAACTCGAAAATAATCTTCAATCGATATATGTTAAAATATACGGGGTGTGATATATAAATAAAAAGTTGATATTATGTCTGACCAGATCGGAAGTCTTGTTAAACCGCCAATACATTCATTGTATGCACCATATATGGAAACCTTCATGTAGATAATTTTGTCAAAATCGCGGTTGTCGTAGTAGAGATATTTGCCTTGGTCCGTACTTTTGCCCAACCTTGTATATGAATACACTACAGTTCATGTTTATTATTTTTATTTTGAAACCGCTGTTTTATTTTATTATCAAAATTTTGAATACTTTGTTGTAATATATAACCTTGAAAGTAGGTTAATATCATATTAAGAAATTACCATCAGAAGTACTAGACGTAGTTTATTTATTTGCATAATCATACTTGTTTGCTGATTATTTAACTTAAAATTACCTAATGTTATAAAAAAGTGCGGAAAGTTAATCACGTGATAAATAAAATAGCATGATGGAATGTAATCATGTAGAACTTAAAAATGTCTCTAGAAACAGTATATAAAAATAAACGTTATAAGTTTTCATATTATACTTAACACAAAATTTCTGAAAATTACACACGAAATGCTTTTTGTGTAATTTACAACTGTATCCGCTTATTCTGCTAAAGTACAATTGCCCTCATTAATATTAGAACTTACACTGCGTTTGCTTTAGTTTTATAACAGCCCACATACCACATGGAATATTTTTAAAGTCTATAAATCAAGATAAACCAGAACTTATGAAAATAATTTTTTTTTGAGTTCTAAACTAGAACAACTGTACCTACCGCATGAGAAAGGTTCGTTCACACATTTTTCTAATGAAAACTTTTAATAAACATAACCCTGAGATTTCCACCTGTTAATCACTTTTTGTAATTATTATTTAACACTTTTATAACACCTTTTTAAAACACTTTTTGTTTTAGGTTTTAAAGTTCACAATAGTATGTGACAGGATATTTAAAAAATTAAATTATATAGTTTTTAACTAAAATAGTTTCCTGTTGAACTCACGGTGCGCCGTCAGTTTCGTTCACAGGGACCTCACTGAAATCTGCGTATTTTCTGCCTTATCTTGAAGGTGCGTAAATCTGTCACTCAACTTGTGACATAGACGTCATGAATTTTTTCTTACGTCGTTCTATATAACAAGTAAATTAGTTTAACACGTACAACAGTTTGGTGAAGAGGTTAAGGGAAAATGTTATTACTAGAAATGTGACTGCTACAAATTTTTGAGAAAATTCAGGAACAGTAGAAAAAACATCGTGTTTATCTTTTTTTTTCAAACCGCGTGCAAAGTTTTTGATTAAACATCAAGGTTCTGTTTAACTACAGCAAACAGTGATTTCATAGAAATTGTTTTTGGCAGTTGACGTTAACTATCGATGTAAAACAAACAATAAATAATCGATCAATGAGTAATGATAGGGCCGAATAAGTAACTATACAGAGTGTTCACATGGTGTGTATTTTCTCAATGCCTTCTATATTATTCAACACAGAAAGACAGTGTAAATACAAAACTTGTTTACAATATTGCACTCCACCACATAAAATTATTTTCGTACACGCAAAATGTTTGATTTCAACTGGAAGAGGTTTTACTATTTGGATTTTTACCTTATACATTATTATATTTTCAAATTAGCCATTCACATATAATTACAACAATGAAGGTTATATGAGTCTAAAAGTTTCCGCGTGGTTCAACTATTTAGAAGAATATTTGAATATTTGACTTTAACCAAGTGAAACGAGTAACCCTATTCAGTTTAAAGTCGTTTGAAAACATCAATGTAACGATTATACATCCACAGAAGGTAAAAAACCAATCTAGAGAGTTGAAAATCCGAGCGTTAAAATGGAATCCGCACCTCCTGAATGCTTAGCTTTTTCAACTTACATAAAAGTCACTACGGATAGAATAAGCGGAGTAGGACATTTTGGCGCTGCCATTTTAAGCCGGCCGTTTTGGCGCCCGGACATTTGAGCGCCGTTCTCATTTTATTATTATTATAAACTTTTATTTAGTTTCATTTGTTTGCTTGTATGTATGTATATATGTATGTTAGGGTCAAATCTGCGGTTGGGATACAACACCATGAAACTCATACTTTTGTAGAATATTTCTATAATAAATAAAACACAGGTTGTCATGTCTAGGACGAAAAATGGAAAATAATGCAGACCTATGACTAATCGGAAAAAGAATATATATATTGCTATAAAGCCCGTACGTTGAAGGTGCCATAAAATTTGCTATGGTGATTATAGCTTTCGCAGTGATAATAATTGTTATTAGTCAAATAAGGGAATTTTCCCTGTATACACAAAATTACAAATCTAAATCAAAATTCACTTTAAATAAACACCATAGACATTCATTCAACCCGGTATAACAGAAATGTTGCTAGCTCTTAATTACAGCAAATATTTTTCACATCAAAAACCTACCTTACTCAAGAATAATCGTTGATTACTATCTCAGGGTACTGCATATGCTTCTAAATACAGAGACATAAAAAGACAAACGACAGGTATTTAAATGACTCAAATTCTAAATAAATATATCAAATTAAGAAATTAATTATGCTCAATAAAATTTGTACCGATGCAGATTTAACAAATTAATACACATTTATTTTCTTTATTAATAAAAAATAAAATTAACTTTCTTATTAGAAATACCTGAAAACAAAATTTTCCTTGATCCAATCCTGTAGTGCGCGTAGGTATCACACGCAGCTCTGTATATAAACGGAGGTTACTTGCTTAGTTAGCTATATTACGGTTTCCACTAGTAGAAAGATGATTTCTTCAATTATCTTGTGTAGTACTGGTTTCTCATTAATACGTAGAACAACACACAAGTAAGTGAAAGTTCTCTTATGAATTGTATTTATATTAATAAAGGTTAATTTGCTTTGTTTAATATTTGGAATTCTCACATAACCTCAGAAATATAACAAATCCGAAGATTTTGGAAGTTTGAACCCAGCACAAAATTAGATGATTTCCAGGTATCAATGCAAGCCAAAGTACGTCTCAAACGAACCCGTTACAGCCTTCACTACTTAGATTCCATCAATCACTCAAAATCAGGCATCGAAGCAGCATAGTTCCATCGTAGAATACATTAAAGCACTTTAAAATTTTATAACAGGTATTTATTCAGTTATTACAAAATAAACACATTTATCAGGGTTAAATTTTACACGTCTGTTCTTGTTTACAAAATTTTTCAATCTCCTTGCATTTTGTTTTAAATATAAACCAATAAGGATTCAAGAATACTTTCAAATATTTTAAAACTGACCAATGATAAAAATTAAAGTAATGACAATTCTGAATTACAATATTAATTATATAAATAATTTTCTTAAGGAAATACAAAAGTTAAATCTAAGTACACAATTACATAGCTGATCATTTTTCCTACGTTTTGACATCTCGCATGACATAATTTAGATGTATAATAAGAAATCTCATATAACTACCTACTTAAATTTTTTATAATATTTATTTAACAATAAAGAAACATTGGAGTCATATTTCTCCACATAAATAAAGTTCCTTTAATTACAATTTCAATTATTAAATCACCTTTCCATTGAAGTCGGTCCAAAATTATAACGTTAACCTTACAAATTTAATAAATTTTAATTTCTATCTTAATTTCAAACAAATCTAGTCGCATAACACATTACAAAGCTTGCTTTAATATCAACTTAATCATAAGAACAATTATCGTTGCATTACAAACTCGTTTAAATATTCAAATTAACATTTTAACCTTGTTCAAATGATAACTTTATATGAATTTTAAAATTTACATAATAATTTCAGAATCTGCCTGTACCAATCTTATCAACGATACATAATACCTGTGTAACAATGACATACAAAAAGAAAAACTCCACCTGTACTAGGATGTCTCCACATATAGAAATTACAATGCTTTCTTATCACATCGGAAATGAACAAACAAACAAATAACTTGCTGTAACTTCGATTCAACAACCCTTTATGTAGTAAAATTAGTATAATTAGTTTACAAACGTAATGTTTATGGTATTTATTAATTAAGGTGTCTGCAATATCATGGCAATATATATACAACTTAACAAAACGGTTACATCCACAATACTGGGCCAATCTTTCAAAAAAATATTGGTTTAATAACGATGTGCTACTTGCGTAATTAAAACCAAAATCAATAATTTTGCTTTGGATGCGGCTTAAAATCTGCAGCTACTTGACGGCATCAGTGACGACGCTCGTGTTCGGATTAGTCTTTCCATGTTTGTTCACTTAAAGATCGCTTAATTTTAAATCACAAAACCATAGCACTTTCTGCTCACAGTCGTAGTGTTTCTCGAATTTTTTTATACCGTGCAGTGGTACAATTTTATTACAAGGGCGTTCTTGAAGTAAATTCCTCTTCTGACTTGTTTGAAAATAGTTAAACCCAGTGTTTAATTGAAGTACTTATAATACAAATTTTATAGAAACACCAATTCAATTTCTACAGGTGTAGGGCTATGCGATTTCTTTCAGACTGTATTTTAAAATGCCAAGGGACTAGGGTCTGCACTCCGACTGCTGATTTTAAAACCATAAAATGGCTTGGGTCACATTCCTAGTTTCAAGAAGCATTTGCGTAAGAATCCTGTAGAGTGGCAGAATTTTGTAAATTCGAGCTAGCATTTTCTCCCAGCTGTTTGCATTTTCTGTAAATTTTGATTAATTTTTATTATAGCGAAAAGGTTGTCTTGTTGTCTGCTCTTCTTAGGTCGCACATTTCAGAGATTGAATCAGTTTTTAAAATTCTGTCGTTTTTTATTGTAAATCCGATGAAGTAGAATTTTCTATTAAAATATTACAAATGTCTACAAGATTTATATGGATATTTTACGGAATAACCTTGTCAGAATTTACGACTGTTTCAAATTTGGTTTATTATTAGAACTTGCTTAGCTTATAATTTAATACATTTAGGGCAGTTTGGGAATCCGGTTCCTAGTTTAGAGAATCTTGCACACATTTTTCTCAATAACTTTTGCTTAATTGTTAGAATTTGGAATATATTTTTGTTCTATAAGCGGGAATTGAAATTTTCTCAAATTTTACTTACCGATTCGACATCTTGACCGAGGAACAACGAAAGCTATTTTCTATGTGATAAATCAGAATGGCATTGCAAATTTCTAAATTAAAACCCTGTATTTGATTCAATTAACGTTTCAACGCAAATACGAAATACCATTTCCGGTGTGATAACTCGGATTTATTCAACTTGGATCTGTCCAAATTAAGAGTAATTACAAAATATTTGTTTGTTACCAGGAACTTCTGGATAGCACAATGCTTAAATTTTGGACAAGAAAGGTATGTTTTATTATTATGAAGCTTTCACAGGCCTTATAGGACCATCGCTTTGGGGTAAGGCAAGGTGTGTTTAATGCACCCAGTTACCATTTCGCGACAATAGAATAAATTACGTGTTGACAATATTAATATAATAGATAAATAAGGTTGGTGGAAAAGTATTCAATATTCAGATGCAAAATTTTATTAAAGAAATTAGCTTTAGTAACAACGAAACTACATTATTAATATTTTGTTTTATTTGAAATAAGTGTTGGTAAGTTAAAGTTAAAGTCGTTCTGGTCCTTAAATGTGATAGAAGTTTATTGTTCGGCGTCCATATCCGCTAGATCTTAAAAGCAGGTACATCTACATTATCTTGACTGAATTATTGTTTATCCAAATTTCGTAACCACGCAGTAGTAAAGAGATGCATCCTACCAGTGGAATTTTCTAATTTGTGTCAAAATTTCAAGAAATGCAAGGTTCTAAATTGAAGCGTTAGTTATTTAAAGCTTATCCTGATTTCAGAAAAATTATGCCTTAAAGTTTTGAAACCAACTATATGTCGATTCTATATTTTTGTGGCTTGTTGCAACGGTATAACATTTGGGCACTTTAAAGGTTAGTTAGCAATATCATTTTAAGATCTTAAATTCCCAAGGTTAAGCAGTTAACAACTCTTTCCTAATTGTTGATTGTTGCAGATATATCTTCTGGTTTTCTAAGTATCTGAAGAAATAGCTCTCCCAAAAATACTGCGCTGGCAACTAGTAACCCAGCTCCCCAACACTTAAAAATGCTATCTAGATGGGTTAGTCCCAGTATAGCAATAGAATTTTTCGTGTCATGATTTATTAGATATTGGACTTCTCGCATAATTTTTTCGTAGAATCCATGTTCGTACACTAATCCTACAAGTTTGTTAAAAGTTGGTAGAAAATAATGACCTTTTCGCATGTACAACGTCATTTCCATTTTGAGCATTTTTGCATCCAATAAGTCAACTTGCGACTGAAATCCAGATATTTGTACTGCTGTAATTGGAATCAAAGCACTAAAATTTCGGTAATATACAATTTTCTTTATATTTTCTTGTTGAGTAACTTCCTGAGTATTTTTTAACCACTTTTGAATTTTTCGGTGCAACTCATTGCCATATGCTGCGGTAAAGTTTATTTTATATGCAGATACCCCCTGCACCATCATTGGTAGTCCTGAATCTGCGAGTTCTTCCAAAGTGGAAATACTTTTGCCGTAAAAAGGCTTCGTCAAAGCATTAACTAAATTCGCATTGAACGAAGTATAAATTTCAATACAATAAATGGAATAAAAAAGTACAAGTAGTTTGATTGCTTTAGTTTTAGGAATGATATAATTAGAACTACCCAATGAAATCGCCAAAACGGCTACGAAACTCCTCCAAAATAGCCCACAATTTGTTTGGTGGTTAAAGTACCTTTCGGTTAACCACCAAGCAATAACTACTACAAGAAATGATATTCCAATGGCGACCCAAACATATTTCTTGTAAATATAAGCAATTACCCGAATACCATAAATTTTTCTGGCTTTGGGAACGGCCCACATTAATTTGTCGTGGTACATGGTTTTGGCTAAGTCGAAATCATTTAGTAATCCCATTTCTCTTGTTAAGGCAGCTGCAAATATTATACCCTGACTGTGATTGTATAACTCATTTTCATCATTCTGTGATATTGTAAAACCATCTACTGTATCTGCATTTAAAATGGTTCCAATAAAAAGTATTACTCGGTATATAATAGCAGCGCCTATTGCTCGTTTATAGGTAGAATTAAAGAATACACTCGGCACTTTTATTGAACAACCGTTTAAATTATTGATGATCTGATTAAATCTGCTAGCAGAGTTATTGATGTTGCAAAGTTCGATAGAAACAACGTTTGCCTCATTTCCACAATTGTTGCCTTTCTCGAACATGTCGGAGGTATAAACCTTAGCAAGGGATTTTTCAGTAAGTACTATTATTGCGTTACTAACATCGTAACTCCAGAGAACTTGAAAAATCGGCTTTATATTACAAGCTGAGATAATTACTACTAAAAATTTTCCTCGTGGTGATTCGCTTCTGTTCCAGAGTGAACTATTTCTAAGTTTGGTGAGAGTTTTCGTCAAGGAAACATGCCCATTGGTATATATAATGTAGTTGTAATGAACATTCGACGACATTTCAATTGGTCTTTCAATATCGATAATAATTCGCGGATTGGTAATTTGAATAGGAATATAATCGAACGCTAAACTTTCAGAAATAAAATAGATTGTCGTGTCATTGGAAAATATTATTTGAATTAGATTTAACACGCACGATGTTAATTCTGTATACACGCTGGATGTATCCAAGGAATGCACATCGTGCCTGCTTAAAAATGTCAGTACAATAAGTCCAAGCCTAATTATGATTATTTGCATTCTATCTTGAGGTACCTATACTTCTACGGTTGAATATAAAATACCTAATGCTAAATAACAAGTATTCCTGTAAATAATCGTTGTTATTTTTGTTACCTATACGAATAATATAATATACTTAATGGGTCTATACGAACATGATTTTACCCTAAAAACCGTTGTTTAGAAGACGTTCTTAACAGCATTAATGATATGGTTTTTTGGTAATGGGTAGTAGAAGCATCATTATATACGAATTAACTTTCTGTAAATGAGAGAGTAATATTTTATTTTATTTGATAGTAAGTTCATCATTGTGGATAAAATATAACGTTTAAATCACTAATATATAGTAATTAAATGAATAAGGAATAGCATAATACGCTAAATCATTTTTGTCTTTCGCTTCTATAATGCATTTTGCTAAATATTTTTAAATAAAAAACCTCCACATAGATACATTACCAACTTACTAGTTTGCTAAATATTGTAGTAACCTGTTGTTGTTGTTATGCTACGGTGGTTTAGACTTTAAGGGACCCGATACTTAAATATAGATCTTCGCCACCGTAGCTTATGTCCAGGAAAGCCTTCGACGAGGCTACTCCAGTCAACATATGTATCTACAATATGCAGCGACAGCCAATTGGTTATATTGGCCTCTCGCTCTACCAAAACGTACTCTAGATTTGTACAAGATAGCAGGCTGGCCGTAGGTATACTCGCCTCACAGATGGGGATCGAGATGCTGTGGGCCCTGCACGCTGCACCGTAGAGGCAAGTGAGGAGGTACACTCTATGGCAGAGAAGGCTCTCAGAAGTGAGTAATTGCCTCGGATCCAGTCCTGGAAATTCCCTACACTAACGTTAAACTGGAGATCTAAAAGTGGTCTGTCACAGTTCAACAGCATTTGAAATTCACAACCAGAAATTAGACAGGCGAAACTACTTATGTAAAGTCCTTCGTAGCTATTTTAATAAAAACCTGCAAACGATGGGGCTAGTCCGCGACCCCACATGCAGGTTTTGCAGGGGACGAAAGGAATCAGTCCTCTGTATCCTGACTACCTTCTTTTTTTTTCTCTCATTCACTCATACTACCGTTCGCCCCCTGGAAACCGCTTTCGCATTACTTCAGGGGGTGCGGGCGTCCCTTGCATACTAAACATTCATATAATATACACCCTAAATTTAACTAAGCGAAATACGGTCGCCCCAGTCGAGATTCGAAACCTCGACCGATCGCAACGAATTTCGCGTGACCTCGAGTGGCAGTGCGTTTCCGCACTACTTTACCAAGGCCCTATATCCTGACTACCTGCCCTAGGCTCATAGTCCTTAGACAGAAGCATTTAAGAGTTTATTTGCTGAAACCCGAAAGCTTATCAACAATCTGCTAGACTTCAGATTGGTAACAGCCCAGGATGATCGGTAAGCGCGGCAGTTGTACAATGGGTCCTCATTGCCTGAGTAGGGCATTTACTTACTCCTCCAAATAAATGAATGAGTGAATGAATAGGCAGCAGTTCTTATTGTACTTTTTGTCGTATTCTTAGTGGTCAAACAGCCGAGTTGCTTTGCAGAAACCTCAGATATTACTTATTGGCAGCTCGTATATGTCTCCAGGCTTCGAAAATCCGAGTCCCAGGTGATTGTGTCTGAGAACCACCCAAACTGTGCATTATTACAGCATATGCTATGACGTTTGTTCCTCTATTGCGCATCTATGATAAACAGCGTTCATTCCAATGCCAATAGTGGCTAGATGTTTATTATGAGTACAGTGGTCTGTTTAAAGGCTTGTCATCTGCCTGACAGTTTCTGCTCCAATTTAGTAGTTTCTTAGATACTTAAGGCGACCGGTTTCTAATAAGTCTGTTTCGCTTGCCTACAAGTTTGAGTTCTTCAGGGGCTTGTTATGTGATTTTCAAATTTGCCGCTACACTTTATTAATTCCGTAATTTGTTTGCCGCTTCGTAGGAATAAATATCGCTATTTTAATTAAAGTCGTATTTTCGGTTACTATTTTCGGTATTTTGTTTTGTCTTTCGAAGTTCGAAATATGTCAACAGTTTCTTTTTGTTAAAATCGCAAGCTCTTGTTTTTCTTCCGCGCTAGACCTTGAACGCTTCCTGGAACTCGTGTGTTAAACGAATTCCTTCTAGAATTTCTTGCGTAACATTTTGTAATGTGGTGCAACCTTTTGAGGGGGGTGCTGATCCCCGTTGCACTTTTGATTTAGTCGGCATTAGATCTCAGCCAGACTCCGGTCTTCGAAAATAACATCAATCGAGGATCGTTACAGACGGTTGTAACGTTGCATAATCGTTTTCCTTTTCTTCGCGGCGCTTTGCTATTCTGTTTTACCGTACCGTTTTTGTTTGCTGTAGAGCAAAAGTAAATCGACTTAACCGTCGGAGATATATATATATATATATAAGTGATAGCAAAAGGTACGCCTTGGTTTTGGACAATTAAAGATTATAATTGCTCCTGTCAAATTTAGTTCGGATCTTTGTGATGTAAAAGGAAATAAATAAATCATCGTACAAGTGTTTTGCTGGAATTTGGTTCGTCCCGTCGTTCTCGAGGATTTATCTCCTGTCAACACCTCAACTGACATCGTTGAAAGCAATTTGGCCCTCTACAGGGATGTAATACCTCGTCCCAACGCTGCTCAGAAGAACGTTGCCTCCCTTCTCTCGGATTCGTTTAGACCCTGCATCGGGAAATCGCCAAAATTGTGCCTGCATTCGAAAATCAAGGTAAAAACTTCCAGTTTTGTGTTTTTGTGAAGCGAAACTCTACGTGCAACTTGCAAAATTCAATATTGAATCTTTTAGTATCTGGAAACAGGAAGCGACCTTCAGTTGCGGACTGTATTTGTTCGAAGTGTAACGTACGAGAGAAATATTGTGTTATACATTGTATTTTCCTGTAAACTTTACGCCTTTGACCACACAGAGTCATTTTAGCATAAATGTTGTGTGTCAACGGCGGCGAGTTTTGTTCTATGAGCGTTCAAGAATTAAGATTCTGTAATTCGAATTTTTGGTGTTAAACTTGTCATATTTCAACCAATATTCATATCATTATATGTGTTTTAAAGTTTACTGTGTCTTATTGTGTCCTTTGTACTTGTTGTGTAAGGATTTTGCAAGCTTTAAATATACAGGTGAAGGCACAATTAAAGGTAGGTTCCCTTCCCGTAAGCTGTCGGCTTCTCGGCCTTCCACGAGGACCTACACAATCAGCTGGATTTGGAAGGTGGCGCCCACTTATTTTGACTCGCCCTGTACACAACCAAAGATTTTCTCCTATAAGCGATTTTTACGAACTCCCCCTACTTCTCTGAGCTAAGCTGTAGGCCCTTTTCCATCAAACTGGTTACGAATCGTCGAAAAAGCTCGATTGGCCCGTAACAGGCTGGAATATTTCCTGATGAGAACTTGTTGAATATTTCTTGTTATGGTATTGGTAATGACTCCTAGTGCAGGTTATGGTCCGATGAGGGGGTTTTCGGCCTCTCTTCTTGCCGGAGTAGCTGCATCTTCATTTTGCGACAATACTGGCATGTCCCTGTACCCGCGTAGGTTTGTGATTTTGTTTAGGATATTCTAAGGCACATAGTATGGTTTGGCTGTCGGAGTTAATAATATTTAGGCAGTAATGATCTATGTTTACTTCGGCACTGTTTATAAGTATCTAGACTTCTGTAGTAATTCGGATGCTGCAAATGCCGTGAGTTCGTAAAACAGCTCTTTCTCGATTCTCAAGACGAGATCGCATATGGTTGTCTGTACAAATATTCTTGATTGATATGCGTGCTTCAATGGGTGTAATGAATTGACTACCAGTTCCCCATCGCGGAAAGTTTGATAAAATTCATGGTACCTTGTTAGAAATTAATCATACAATACTTCAGATGATATTCTAAGAACATGCAATGCTTTTACTTTCTTCTTTTACTCAAAGATAATAATAAGAGAGGTACGATGAGTTGATGAGAACATTCTGGTTATATCTGCTACAGCTGCCAAAGAGGATAACTCTAGCATTTGCAAAAATACTAAAACATCTAATTCAAACTATCAAGGAGAACTACAAATGCGGGTGACCCTGGAGAGCTATGATTAATTCTATTGTTAAAGAAATCAAGAAGGATAATCAGAACTAATCAGGATTGCATAAAGTTAATCATAATCAAGTTGAAAAATTTATAAGTTTTTGCCTCTGAAGGGAAGATATTGATGGACGAGATTCATTACATGATAAAGGGACTTTAGGGGAGAACGTTCCTATACGCCCGTTACATTACATCTAGATTAATTAAAAATATTTTTCAAGAAATTGCTAAACTGTGGGTATCATCGATGATTAGAGTTTGATATTTACCGATTCCAGTCTCTGAAAATACGTGTTTGGAAACACTCTGAAGTAGTTGCTTATTCTTGAACCAGAAAAAACTATTATTATATATACACATAGGTGTATGTACACAACTTACTCGTCACTTACCATTGATTATGCACCTTACGTTGCTGTTACGTAAATTACAGACATATATAAGCAAGCTATACATTTGCTGCTATTTATGTGTCTGCTACATAATTGCAATTCTCTGTCAAATTATACTGAAATTAATTCAGAATTAACGTTATGTATAAGAAGTACAATTAAAAATGTGTTTTCAGACGACAACACTATCTCTTTTATTTCACACAACGAAAAGGGTTCCTCCGTGCTTAGTGGAATTAGTAATCCGGGTATTGTTGTTAATACTGAGCAACCCATTCAGATGTCGTCTAAATATAACCAATTTTATGTGTTTTACTTAAGCAAATATAGTTTTTTAAATCATTCCAGAACTAAGCTTAAAAGGAGTTCGCAGTGGAATAGAAACGTGTCCCCCAGAGGTAATTTTTTGGCGGTGACTTCTTCAAACAGCAGTTTAAAGAGTACTTTTGAACTGCTTTGGAGTTTTGATATAATCAATGTTATTTTAGTTGTGTACCAAGGAAACTCTTCTCCTCAGCTGTACATGTTTGATTCATTTGGAAAAGGGAACAATTGCGGAAATGAAACAAAAATTATTTTTGCAGAAACTTGTGGTCCTAACAGCACAAGTAGGTATAATACAACTATTAAAAATCTGAATGGATGTGCAATTAAGGTAATGAAAGCATTACCTAAAGTTACATTTAGACAGTCCATAGGATGTGCCTTCGTATATCGTAAATTCGATTTAATTGCCTCAATTCTGAAGGCAAATTACATTACAGTGAAGGTAATCCACTTGAAACATCTCTAACACGACAAAACGATTTGCTAGCCAACTATGATCTAAGCGAAATATTTTATTGTGATAGAATTATCTGGGCTGTTCCTGAGGATGCAAAAACCTGTGGCCTTAAATTAGCGACCACCATTTACACGAAAAATGTTTGTATTTTTATTGGATTGGCTGTATTTGTTGTAATTATCGGCTGGTGGATAATCGAACCGATTTTTAGGAGTTTTGGAGACGTGCCTTAGATCTTTCAACTATATTCCTGTGTAGTGTTAATAATCTAAGACCAAGAACAAATACCACCAAATTGCTGGCGTTATTTTGTGCAGTATTTTGTTTACAAATACGTAGCTCTTTTAACGCGAATCTAATCAGAGTGCTGATATATACTATGTGTGCTATATACGAGCACTGTATTACGACGTTGGAAGAACTTGATAAATCAGTATTACTATTGCTTATACTGGGTATTAGGGTAAAGTTGAATTTCAGTACTCCTTACGTAAGTAGTGTGTATTCTAAACTACGCAAGATTATTGTTTCCCCTACACGAAATATGTACGATACCCTCAGCAAAATTAATATACATCGTAACTTTAGTGCGCTCATGGCGGAAAGAGCGATAAGCGTAACTGGAATATATGGGAATGTTGGTGCTTGAGCCGCGCAGTTGCTTAGAATGGAAGTATTATTTTATACCAGAAAAGACCATTTCTTCATGCCCACTTTAAACAACATTGCTAAAAATGGAACATGAACATGAAATCCACGAAACATTAATGGGCGAAGTTCCAATGGGATATACATTACATAGATGATAATTCATTTGTTCCATTGGGTATTAACCATTTGAGTAATCATGTCGATTTATAGGGAACTAGATTACTGTTTGCAACAGCAGTACTTGTTGCAGAACTAGGGATTTTTTTCATCTATACATTACTATCTCATTAAAATTTGTAAAAGTGCTGGCCTTTACATTCGCCATAAGAGAAGAGCCCAGTTTTTGTACACGTGGTAGGTCAATCATTAATAAACAAATACAAAAAATCATAAAAATATCGTGTTTTATTTGCTGCCTTTACACAAGTAACCAGTTCGACATACTAAACCAAGTAATTGCAAACCAGCATGACGAAGCGTGTTGCATCGACCCTACTAAGAAAACTTGCAGTAGGTGATAGTTTTTCTTGTTTTTCACGATCAGTTTCACTGGGCGTCGTTTCTTCAACTAGATCAAGTGATCGGTCTTATCCAACACAGTAAAAACTTATGGGTATCCGATCAGAACCGTTTTTCATTTAGTTTGAAACCCTTCTATGATGTTTCGTGAATTCTTATATCGCTGTTGTCTAAGTTAATAAGATTGATAATAATTGTGCAGTTTCCTAACAGTAGAATATTAAAATCAAAGATGTTTAATATTTAGCAAATACATAGCCGAAGAATTGATTAGAACATGCATCTCCGCTGTTTTCAACGATAGCTGGAGCTTCGTAGACCACTCTCTCTAAGCTAAAGAATTGACTAATAAACTTGGACTTGGAGACCTAGGCACTTCTCAATAAGAAACTGAACTCAAAATCAGTTATGTAGATCTTTTTCTTTCTGAGTAAAAAAGTAACTACTGAGAATGGGCTTTGATCAGAAACACTATCTCGGCTCTATTTACCGATTCCTAGCTGAAATGTTGTAGCCTTCACTCTTTCCAAGAGAAAGAAATAACTACTCAGCTGGGATCTACAGATGTGCGCACTTCTGGACAAAAAAGTTAACGTTGTTCAGCTAGAGTACCGTGGCTAGAGTTGGAATTTTGCAGCTGTCCTTTTTGCTAGGAAACGAAAGATCTACTAAGGTTGAAGTTGGACACTTGAGCACGTCTGGTTACATACGTTCAGTTTGATAAGCAATCAGATCGGAATGTATCTCTATCTCTATCTCTATCTAACCGAATATAAAAAAAAATTCTTATAGACATTCGGTAATGTCCTACGTATCTGTGTTTTTTTCCGTAAAATAACTGGATTTTCTCGAAAAAAAGTTTGGTTTTGATCCAAAAGGGACTATAAAAAATAAAACTATCAGCTATGAAGCAACTTAAATATATTGTGATGGATTCAGACTCGCTAGCTCGTCCCATGTCAATTATTTATTTTTATAGGATACTCGTGCATCAATCAGATCAGAGCTAAATTTACAATTAGATATTACCAGATTAAGACAGAACAATAAGGAAAGCCCCATTAATTTTTATTTTAATTTAATTTTAAACAGAGTACGTTCACTACTAGCTGTGTATAATTCGAAAATTGCTCTAAGTACCGAAGTACAAGCTATCAACGATATTAAATTAAATGATTCAAAGAATCTAGCTTTCAAAGTATTTTGTTCAGGACTTTTGGAACCACTAGGTTCGTTTATCAGATGTAAAGCTCCAACTTCATTAGAAACCGCGATTTCAATTGTAAGAGAGGAATTGGATATAAGATATTTCCAGAATCAGTCAAAATCAAACAATTTTAGCCACACAATGGTTACAAAACCAAAATTCAACAATATTAATTATAATCACCAAAATTTTAGAATGCAAGAACCATTCAGAACTCAAAATTCCCCCAATCATTTTCAAGATAACCCTAACTAATTTCAAGACCTTTTTCCCAACAAACAGTAAGACTTAACCCTAATACACCACCAATGTCTTTTCCGGGATACCAAACACCTTTCGGAAAACCAGGACAAAATTTTTTTAACCCCAGACGAAATTTTACCCGTCAAAATAGAATAGAACCAATAGAAGTAGATACGACAAGAAGAATCCTTATTCAACAGACAGTACCTAAAAGACCCCTTACATATCAAACTGTAGGTCTCCAAAATCAAAAACGATTTAACATTCAAAACACTCAATACATTCGACAATTAAATGCCCCACGAAATTTCATATCGGAAGAATTATTCCACATGGAAAATACTGATTATGATGTCACCGAAGATTATTGTGACCAATATTTCCAATACGAACGTACTAACGAACAACAAGAAAATTTTGAATACATAAATAATTCAAACTCTAATGAACAAGAATCCACAATCAATGAAGGAAATGAGGATTTTCAGTAAGTGCCTCGGAAACATTCAATATTAATATCAAATCAAATTTACCTTTTATAATTATCCCAAATACTGGTGAAAAATTATTAATAGACACTGGTAGTACAAAAACATTAATTTCTCCTAAATTTATAAACTAACATTTTTCAAATGCAATTTATAACCAAAGTTTTCAAATTGTAACATCACATGGTATGACTAACCATAACCAAGTAGCAAATATTCCGATAAAAAATTTATTTGGCGAAGAAGGAAATCACAAGTGCTATATATTTGATTTATAAAGAATATGTAGGACTCATGGGATCTGACTTATTATCAGACTTGCCTGCAAGCGTTGATTTTAAGTGGATGCATATTCAGACCGAAAATAAAATTATACCTTTTTTTATAAAACCTCTAAAAATAAACAGCAACAACAAAAACGTAATGAATGTAATTTCACAAAAATTAGACCAGATTTAGAACCGTTTAAACAAATAAATTTTCCCCCAAGGTCAGAAACGATAATAACATTACCTGCCATTGGAAAAAATGGAATAAAAATTTGTGACAAGATTAAATTCAATAATTATGTCAAAACACCCAGAGCTATAGTAAAGCTACACAACAATTATTTTAGAACAACAATTATTAATACCTCCGATTTTGAACAGAATTTTAGAATTTACCAACCACTTATCCTTCAAGATCTCGATAATAAAGACGAAATTGAAATCAATAATATTCAAATAGATAACAACCAGATTAAATTGATTATGACAAATAATCTAAAAATCATTGATACCAAACATTTGAACGAAGAAGAAACTGCCCTATTACAATCATTGTCTATCAATACAAAGATATATTTCATTCACCCGAATTACCTTCATCATTTACAAACTTAACCCAACATCATATTCGGACTAAAACGAATACCTCAATTTACACTAAGACATACCGATACCCTCACGTACACTGAGGAGAGGTAAAAAGGCAAATTAACAATATGCTAGAAGAAGGTATCATCGAACCTTCAGAAAGCCCCTATAACTTTGCTATAAGGGTAGTCCCCAAAAAATTATATAACTCCGGAAAAACTAAATGGCGAATAGTAATAAATTATAGGAAACTAAACGAACAAACATTAGAAGATAAATACCCACTACCCCGTATCGAAACAGTTCTAGACAGTTTAGTCAAAGCAGAGTATTTCACGACATTAGATTTAGCATCAGGATTTCACCAAATTACACTTAATAAAAATGACAGAGAAGAACAGCCTCTTCAACTGAAGAAGGATACTTTCAGTTCAAAAGAATGCCCCCGCTTCTTTTCAGAGATTAATTAATCAAACATTACTAGGACTTACACCGCAACAATGTATGGTATACCTAGACGACATCATTATATACTCCAAATCGCTTCACGAACACCTAGAAAAACTCAAAAAATGTATTTAATAGATGTAGACGTGTAAATTTAAAAATTCAGTTAGACAAGTCAAATTTTTTACAAAAATCAGTTGCATAATTAGGACATGTTATAACAAACAAAGACATAAAACCAAATCTAGATAAAATAGAAGTCATTCAAAAATTCCCATTACCAAAAACAAGTACCGAAATCAAATCATTCCTTGGCATGCTTGGATATTGCAGGAAATTTATTAAAGATTTTGGAAAACTAACTAAATTTTTAACCAATTGCTGAAAAAAGGGAAATACAATAGAACATACTCCCGAATTTATTAAAAATTTCGAAGGAGGTAAAAATTTACTAATGAATGAACCAATACTGGCTTACCCAGACTTTTCCAAACAATTCGAACTTACAACCGATGCTTCAAAATTTGCTATCGGAGCGATCCTATCTCAACAAGGAAGACCCATTTGTTACGCTTCACGTACTTTAAATAAATCAGAAACTAATTATCCAACAATTGAAAGAGAATTACTTGCAATTGTTTGGGCTACAAAACACTTTCGACCCTATTTATTTGGAAATAAATTTAAAATTTACACAGATCATAGACCACTCATTTGGTTACGAAATATTAAAGAACCCAACTCAAAATTAACTAGATGGAGTATAAAATTAGAAGAGTATAATTTCGAAATAGAGTACCTACCAGGTAAACTTAATAAAGTCGCCGACGCTCTTAGTAGAGTACAAATTTATCCTCTGACAGTAGAATCGAGACTAAATACACCCAATTTAGAACTATTAGATAATGTTAGCACAACCCCTGAAAGATCAGATACACCAGATATACTTAATGATTTTACAATACCCGAATTTGAATTGCCCTCATGTTAAACACCTAAAAAGAAAGCAAATGTTAAGATTTTACAGGATATTACTTTACACCCCTTAAGATCTATAGGAAAATTACCTAAAAAACCAAATTCTAAAACCAATAAATTAAATGATGAAAATGAATCATTATGCAAGACTGTACACTCACAAAATTCTTCAACACCTGAAATAGATGTTTCAGAGAAACCCCTACAGCATCATTCTAAACAAATAGAGTTTTTACAGACAAATCTACCTAAGAAAATTAATACTAAAGAATACGACGGAATAAAGTACATTTAAGTTTTTATAACGCCTCATAATAAAATAGAGATATTCACTCAACTATTATTAGAATACTGTGAGCCAAAGTCAAATTATTACTGCCATTTCCAAAACGAAGAAATTTTCGAAAATTTTTCAAAATTTATAGTTGAAATAACCAATAAGAATACCCCCATTTTCATCGCTGTATGACCCAAGTCATATACGTGTTAAACAAAGACGAAAGAATAGACAAAATCCAAAATTACCATTTAGGAAAAAAGAATCACCGCGGAATCCCCGAGACTTATGAAAAATTAACTAGGAATTTTTATTGGAAAGGAATAAAGAAAGATATAGAAAACTTTATCAGAACATGTGCCATTAATTGTAAAACCGAAAAGTATGCTAGACACCCAAATAAAGCCCCATTACAACTCACAAACACTAACAATAAGCCTTTTCAGACAATTCATGCTGATATATTTCAAATTAATAGAATAAAATACTTAACTATAACTGATGCATTTTCACGATTTGCCCAAGCTTATCGTCTAAATTCAGCCAATAATACAGAGATCATTGATGCATTATTTTACTTCATGACGTCATATGCCGTACCAAGGGAAATAATTGCGGATAATGAATTCGATAAAACATTAATCAATGACTTTTTAAAAATGCACAAAATTAAATTACACATAACTACACCATTGCATCACGAATCAAACTCTTTGGTTGAGAGACTTCACTCTAGCCTAATCCAACATTACAGATTAGTTGTTGAAACCCCGGAATTAAAACGCATGCCTTATTGTATTTTAGCCTACAACAATAATATACACACAAATTTAAAATTGACTCCATATGAAATCTTATTTGGACATACTGACGGGATTAACCCTTTTGACTTGAACAATGAACGCTTTTATAATATTTATACCAATGATCATAGACAAAAAAATGCACGTACTATACGACGAATTAAGAGAAAAACAAATTAAGACAAAAGAAAATAGAAATGAAAAATTAAACACCGATAAAAAATCAAAAAATTTGGAAATAGGACAAATTGTATTTATAAAAATTGACGCAAGAAATAAAAAACTTTCTAAGTTTAACGGACCTTTTAAAGTAATCAAAATTTTGGAAAGAGGTAAATACCTCTTAGAAAATGTAAACACCAATAAGACCCTGGAACGACATATTAACGAAATATCATCAATTACAGACAGACCCTCATCCTCCTGACCCTCTGGTGGTACATGACAAACCGTGACGTGACCATTGGAGACTTGAAAGAAAACCCAGGAATATATATTGGGAAATATTCATAATTAAAGAAAGCGAATGGACACATTAAAAATATTGATTTTTCTCCCGCAATTACTAATTAGAATAAGCTTAGAGATTTTTTTTTATTTTATTTATTGCCAGTTCAACAAAGTACATTGTTATTCATAGCATTTGTATCAAGTTTACATGTCTTACAGAACTTATCATGAGATACAGAAATTAACGCATCAGGTAGTCCTCAAGGATGAATTACATATTCTTGGGTGTTATCGGATTAAATATCTTCATATTCGCTGTTGTCGTATAAGTCTTGTGGAAGTTTGCGTTGCAATCTTCTGTGTATATTTTTGTACCCTAACCTGTAATGAGCAGCACCTTCACAGTTGTTAATATTTTGTAGGAATTTTTTGGTGGTCTTCTTCAGGTATTCTTCAATAGTTGGGATTTTCAGCTCGTGACGTAGTTGTGCATTTCGTATATACCAAGGGGCATCGACTGATATTCTTAGAATTTTATTCTGGAGTGATTGTATTTTGTTGATGTTGGATTTAGAGGCGTTGCTCCAAATAGCGCAGGCATATGTTGCTAACGGTCGAATTAACGATTTGTAGAGGAGTAATGAGCAGTCAGTTTTAAGTGACGATTTTCGGTTAATTATTGGATATAGTTTCATTAATCTAGCGTAGCACAAGTTGAGCTTTTTATTAATGTGAGATTTCCACGATAAACGCGTGTCTAAGCACACACCTAAGTATTTGACTGTTTCACTATTGGGATTCCATTGAATGCGCGTTCCATTTATTACAATGCTATCAGGATCCTTAATCCTCTTAAGTGTGAATGTTTTTGTTTCGCATTTCGTTGGGTTAAGTGTTATATTCCATTTGGTTAGCCAGTTGCTTACTTCGTTGACAGCTGATTGCAGTTGAGATATTGATTCATTTAGGTTCCAGTTTTGTGCTATGATCACAGTGTCGTCAGCATACATGGCAAGGTTTTCATGTGTAAGCGGAATATCTCTAACAAATATGTTAAATAACATCGGTCCCAAAACGTTCCCCTGCGGTACTCCGGCTTTGATAGGTTTGTTATCAGAGACAGTTGAGTTGATTCGCACAGTAAAGGTCCTGTCGTCCAAAAAAGAGTGGATTATCGCTTTGAGATAGTTTGGTATTGGCAGTTGGAGCAATTTGTATTTAAGACCTTCTACGCAAACTTTGTCGAAGGCTTTCGCGATGTCCAAAAAGGCAGCTGTAGTATACTGTTTATTTTCATATCCCGTCTCGATTATTTCTACTATCCGTTGAAGCTGGTGGCAGGTGGAATGTCCGCTTTTAAACCCAAACTGAAATGGTGGGAGAATATCTGCTTCTTGTAGTTGATCATTTAGCCTGGAGTAGATTATTCGCTCAAGTATTTTTGAGAGAGTGTTTAGAAGGCTGATTGGTCGATAGTTGTTTGGATTTTTATTATCCTTGCCTGGCTTGGGGAAGACAACAACTATGGCATGTTTCCATGCTATTGGAAAGTATCCATTTCTGAGGCAGGCATTAAACAGTGTCGTCAGGAATGCAAGTACCTTCTTTGTAAGACGTTTCAGGATTTCATTAGTGATAAGGTCACATCCCGGGGACTTTCTTATGGGTAA